>JADQWA010000277.1:0-49577 GCA_018344505.1 Nebria ingens riversi | reverse complement strand
TATATATATATATACTATACCCACAGTCAAGTGCCACCCTTTAGCTTGCTTCATTGTTCGTTCAGTGACGCCGACGGCACGTCTGCCACCAGTGCCGTAGACACACTACTTTTCATTCATATACACCACTATTTATAGGTATATTCGTATTTAGCACCAATTGATTTATTACTAATTTAAATTAAATTATTCGTGTGTGGTTTGGTATAAAAATAATATTTTATTTAAAATAAAAATTCATTATACGGTTGTTATTTATTAAATAAACGAAGTAGAACGTACTGCAATGGTTGGGTATTGGGGGCTGTAAAAGGCGAATAGTTATATGTGTGTGTGTGTGTGTGAGGTGTATGTATGTACATACAACCCCTCATTCGCTAATCACCCAAACTACTTATATACTTACTTAGATACTTGATGTGAATATACTTTGTGGGCTCTGTTGTTCTGTGTAGTGCGCGTGTTTGCCACACGCACTGCACCGTTCGTACTCAATTTACCATCACATACATACGTATAGGGTACAGTTGTCCAATTCAAATCCATGATGGCCTGTAAAGGTTGCAATTCACTAACACCACCACCAATGCACACCTTGAAAAGTTCTAAACGTTATCTTAAACCATAATAAGTAAATACAATTCGGTATATTACACCAAACATAAATATGAAACATAATTGATTCTATAGTAGAAATATGTATAGGTACTTGCAATTTTTAAAATAAATAAAAAATCAAAAACCACGACAATTCAGTTGAGCGATTGTACAATATATGGTAGCACCCCACAAAACCATGTTAAACCATAATAAGTGGTCATACAGCAATTATGTTCCAATATACTTCGCACACACACACACACACAGCTACATTTACTCTACTTTCATGCACAATACATGTGCATACAAAGAATGAGGCACGCGTCGCCTTAATAGAAATATATGTACATACGTATGTATATGTATCCAGCAAATGTTTCTGTCCACCCTTCGATTTGCTGCCCCCTCTCCACCAACACCCTCTTAGTATTAACTGGAACGAGTTTCAAGAGCAATTGACTTAGAATAAAATAGAAATTATACACAGTGCATGTGTGAGAAGTATATTTTAACTTCTCATTATTTATAACAAAAGAGCGCCGACCACATCACTACTACTACGTATAAGAATACTGTAACCCTCATTGAGTGCTACTTGAAATATACCGTTTTCAAGCCCTTATATAACTATATATATATATTCGCATTTAATAGAATCCATATAGGTACTATGTATGTATGTAGTATATTTACGTAAACATTTATGAATACGTTTTTAAAACGAAATATACTAAACTTAATTATTTATAAGTCTACTTTGCATAAATATATATGTATATGTACGTAATTATGTGTATGTTTAATAAATAAATGTGCAGCCCCAATTTAGGTTGATAAAAGCATTAAAACAGTTACCTACTCTAATTTTGAAAGAAATGAATTATAAAATGCACCGTTACCAAAAATGGTATCTACTCCCACGCTTTTTAGATAAAATCAATTCTTTATTTCTATAGATACCTACCACGAATGCACTACATGACGTGCATTTAAACCGTAACAAACAATTCTAAAAATCACTAAAACTACAATAATTCCCAAACCGGAAACACTTTTAAAATACAGTATAATTATATATTTCGGCCTACCTATTCACAAACAAACCACAGGTTTGCCAACTTTTCTACTTAAAATCGTTGGATTCATTAAATTTGTGGGCTCTTCCAATTATTATTATTATTATTATACTTGTAGATACATTGTGCCTGAAGGTCTAAAAAGCAAAGCCTACAAAAGGGCCACCACAAAAGTTATCAATGAATGGTTTTTTTTATGTTACCTGTTTGGTATAGTATCTCATTGATAGACATCAGGTAACATATATGTTTTATGTTTGTGAATGTCACAACCATTTATACAATTTTCTTGCAAAGGATGTGTTTGGTAAGGTGTTATGGTTGGCGGTTCAAAGACAGATGCGAAATTTATTTTATATAGTCATTATCCTGATTGTGTTAACAAAATTACAAGTTGTATTTCCTACATTATTTGATTTATGTTGCCAATTAGTATTAAATAAGTAATAAAACATCTGCTTATAGTATAAATATAACTAAAGTGTATTTGTGATGTGTGTGTGTGTGTGTATTAATAATAATAATAATAATAATAATATGGGTATTATTAAATATCCGATTGACATGTGTGCGTTTGTGTTAGACGAGACGACAAAAACAAAACAAAAAACAAAAAATCAGTTAGAAAAACAAAATAGCCAAGACAAAAGAGTAATTCCGCGCTCTGTCCCGTTGCGTCGCATCACCAGCATCATGATCAACGTAGATTTTAACGTTATATCGCACTTAACAACACCACGATATCCATGTAAGCGATAATAGGAGACAATCAATCAAGCCTACAAACAACACCACATCACCTTCAACTTGAAGCACCCCTCTTGCATGAGGATAAAACAAAGACGACCATCTACCCACACATGCAGAGATAATGATAATCGGTATACATACAGACTGATGGTATAGGTATGCTATCGCATTCGGTCACTCAATTTAAGAGATGTCTCCAGCAATTAGGACAATTTAACAACCAAAAGGTGCTTGCAGTCACCTTTACGGGGTCTGCTCACACGTTTTTGTTTTTGTTTTTGTTTTCATTTTGTTCTGAATCTGAAACACAAACGCGTGATCCAACAACATCTCGATGGTGATGATGATGATGGTCAGTAACTATTTAAGTGATATGCTTAGTAAATGAGAGCTTTAAATTTACAGAAGCTAATACCTATAGGTATTATTTAGGTAGTAGGTAAACAAAAATGTATTTATGATAATTTTGCAATACCTATTATAAGTATCTATGTATGTACCTATAGCAACTATATAGATACAAGAAAGTATTGCGGTGATGATAGATTCCATCACGAGCTGTTTATACGTTAAACAAACAAATGGTTTGAGGTTTTGAACATTGATATATACATACATACATACATACATATAATAATTTGTTCCTAATAAGCAATTTGTGGTCTTTATAGAAAAGAACAATAATGCCGTCAGTCAGCGTGGTCGCTAATCGAATTGATATAACAGTAGCAGATGATATTGGTATAAGTATACTTATTCCAATATTTACATTGCATCAAAAACAATTTACGTCGAGAATTGATGCACGTCCACTTGCGGTCTGCCAGACCAATATTGTTTTTGCCCGAGATGAGTCTACATTTTATGATCGCACACAACACACACACACTCACTATAGGTACATACATACATACATACCTACTTATAGATAACTAAGACTATAGCTAACTCACTTCCTGTCAGATACAAATTGATATTATAGTATAGTACCTAGATATTTTTTTATTTCACTTGGAAATATTAAATTAAATAAAACGAGGAATTTTTATCTAATATATTTGAGACTTTCATTCACATTTTGTTCGAGAAATACATATTTTGCCAAGTCACGTGTGTGTATAAATCAAATCGCGCTTTTAGTACCTATTAAAAATGTTTGAAAGATAGCTACTCCCTTTCGAATATGATTGAATATTACAGCAACATTTAACAAAATAAAACAGTTTCAAAAATCAAATAACGATGTTTTTTTACGTTATTCACCGCAAAACCGCACAGTTATAGAAATAAACAAATGAGCATATTTTATAGAAAACTGTAATTCATAAGAGCAGCGGCGGCGTTAAATAAAATTAAATAAAAATATATATATATCAATCAATATCATTATTTTATAAAAACTGGTATGTTTTATAATTTAAAAGACTTTTTTTAATGATGATAGATGTATGTATTTATATATATTTGGTTATTAGATATCATATATGTATATAATTTCGGAATAGCTATCATATTCGCATCTATAATTCGTAACCAAAAATGTATGTATGTATGTATGAAATGGACGCAGTCATTAGCAATATTTTTAAATAGGTTTTCATTGAATGTTGATTCAAATTGATTTGGCCATTATTTTATTTTAAAATGTGTACAAAAAACATGCACCGGATATAAGCTTAATTAACTTTTATACATACACGGGCATACATAGATAAATGAAAATTACATTAAATTTATTATGAAAATTAAATGATATTTCGTCATTGCAAAATATAGGAAGATAATACATTTTTAAGTTGAAATGAATTGTCATCTTAAACAATATGCTAATAAAATAATTGTTAAATACAATTAGCATGTAACAGACGGATAGTTTAAACTTTAAATCAATAGCGATTTAGTGTCTAGATAAGAGTGCCTATACGCGACGACGACATCACATCAGTGATAAAAGCAAGTTTTTATGTTACAAGTTTAACGGGTGGCTGATAGAAGATGCGTGTAAGGGAAAATAAAAACGTTCAGGTCTCTTTTCAAGGCTATTATATTACTATACCTATAATGTTATTTCATGTTAATTAAGTAATTTGTTACTTTATTACTTGATTCCCGCGGTGTTTTTTATTTATTTATATATATATATATACGTATTCGCGTTTACATGCGCATTCATTTGCGACGTAATAACAACATTTATTATTGATCATTTCAATGATGCGATCAACATTTTATTACATATATTCGAAAATCATTTATTTTAAATTAATGCATAGGTACATACATATATGTCTCAAATATAGACATGCGTGTGTGTGTGTGTGTGTCAATGTACATACATACTTATATACATACATATTTAGGATAATGGTGTCTAGTAATTTGTCAATCGTTGAGTTATCCGATTGGTAGAAAATTGCCAATTGGCGAGCAATCACGTTTGCCAACATACATATATAGTGTGATGCCGCTTACTATTCATGGCTTGGGACTAGCATAGGCGCCCGTCACATACAATCGACACCTTACCCCCAACCATCTTCAGACACAGAGATGCGATTTGCATAGGAAAATGAACATCAACTCTGTTGAAAATACACGGATCAACCGTCTTATATAGGTATTATATAGTGGGTATGTATGGTATATGTACTACATACATAGATGAAGCCGAAACTATAAGATTTATATTAGGTATTCATCGGGTTGGATGTGTTTAGTTCTCAACTCTGTTCGTAATATAGGTATTCGTGACTTGAATTTTATTCTTAATAGGTATAGTATTAATAGGTTATTATTATTTTTATTTTTTCAAAAAATAAAATGCCCCCTACAACAATTCTGTTTTCTGATTTCTTTCAAGTTGCAACAACGAATGAACATCGAAGGGGAAGCCGGTTGAGTAATGCGATATTCGCGCCGCGCGCCGACCGAATCCGAAATTACTGAACCGGAAGTGTTAACACTCGATTATTAGCTGTGTATTACTGGCACGTATACACTCCCTTCTACTGAGTTATATAGAAACAGGGGTGACCTATGGACAAATGGACATCACCCCCCATCACTCTAATGGTCACTCAATCTAACAACCACCCCTAGCCGCTACTAGCCATAACCGTGGATCAAATCATAAATATTGCTATCTGTTTTTTTTTTTTCATTGATGCAACATTCCGGATATACTCGTATGTATGTACATATATATATATATATATAAGATGAATAAGAATGAAAACCATATCGCGTGTTTTGAATAAAATATTCGCCCAATTCACGTAGGTAAATAATAGAGGTGAATGGTTGTGGTTCGTTTTGGTTTTACCATCAAAGTGTATTATGATAATTATGTGTAAGGTGACGCCAAGGCAATGTAGCCCGGGCTGTCTGTCGCCACGAAATACACTCAATTTCGGTTACCGCCCCCACACAATTAGGTGAAATTAGGCGACCGTGTTCAGAGATTAATACACGAGAACGACTAACCATTTGAAATGTTGCCTCAATCGCTGTGGTTCGCTATACGATCCGCTGCCACCACCGCCGCCGGCTAAAGTATTTATTTTGTGAAAGACAAGTAGGTATTCAATTGAATTTTAAAATAATACCTATATATTTCGTGCTATACTATATTTCGCAGCATTTCTTACTAAATATTTATGATGCAATGTCTTAAATCTTAAAGTCATGTCACCTAACACCCTTCTTATCAGTGCGTTAATGCCTTTTTGACCGCTTACGTGTTGTGATACCAAAGCACCTGGACCATAGACGCCCGTCCCACACAAAAAATGGTCCCTTGTATGTACCAAGACAGTCCACACAAAAAATGAAATGACTCGAATTAGCAACAGCTGTCATTACCTGCACCTACAATTTGGCCACAATGCGGTCCTGAACACAGGGACACATTCAGTGATATTTTAGTATTAGGTATAACAAATCAAACTCAATATTAAATTAAAATACACAACACACACACACAATGTCATACATTGTTACACACATACACATTCTCTGTTTATTTTATATTAAATGTAGCCTGAGTACGAGCCTGTACTTAGTGTAAAAGTCGGCATAGGGATGCGACTGCAATAGTAGTTAAAACCCCTAAACCAGATCTTTAATTTATTTAATAATACGAAGTTAGTAGAATGATTTTTTTTCCCATTTGTATTAAATGTATTTTTTTGTTTTGACTATAGTTAAAATCAAATTTGAAATGGACGTTTTTTGAGCGGGCCTATGAATGAATTGTCTGTTTTTAAGACGCTTCCAGCTTAAGCACTTAAATATCCATTATGTCCAAGTTAGAACTGTTAAAGTAAATTACAAATAATAAAATTATGGACGTTGGAATAGAAGTCGATTTAATGTCATCGGCTTTATCATTCGGCTATTAGTATAGGTATAAGTACCACTGGGAATGTTTGGAGGCTCAGCAGAAGATGTTTGTACCGGTATAGGGCAGTGTAATATCTATGTATGTATGTATGTATATGACATCTTTAGGAAATTATTTAAATGAATTTTTAAAATGAAACTCAGCTACCTTTTTCTCAGGATAGTAATTACCTACCTATACAGCCCGAGACAAAATTATGAATTCTTTGAACCGTTCATTGTGGTTAATTACATTAATGTTTTTTTCTTTTTTTTTTGTCATTTCGTAATTAACAGACCATATAATTGAGGTAATATGCGCCAGAATGCAAAATAATACCTAAATACAATTCGTAGAAAACAACAAAAAATTCGTATCTATAGTTTTTCTGCAGCCACATTTGTCCAATAACACATACCTATAATAAATATGTTTAGAGACCATCCCCCCCCCTCCCCCCCCCCCCCTTACCCTCGTGCCACTACAAAACAGTTAAATATGGGCGAGGGGTACCGTCCCGTAGAATGATACTTATTTGGCAATCATATAACCCACGTATTCATTATACTTATTTGGGTTAAAAACGAAATTATATACCTACCTACCTACCTAGTAGGTATTGAAAATGGGACAAAAAATTCGTTTTAATCAAGTTTATAAAGTTGATTTTCATCGATTTGCGTGTGAATCTTAAAGGCCTCTTTTTCGCCGTGAGAAACAAATCAACAATTATTTATTTATATTCTATATAGAGAGACTTTAACGTTTGATTAGAACACAAAGAGCTTAAGTATTCAATGGTGTATTTCGTATTAATAATTGTCTTTGTACTTTTGACCATAAGAGTTAAAAGTAAGTAGGTATATAAATAAAAGAAATATAGAAACGTTTTATAGTTGTATAGAAAAGAATATAGGTATGTTGGTTCCGGCTTTGGCCACCTTATACACATACTAACTTAGTGTACACAATGATCATATATGGATATGTGTGCATGTATGATAAGTTAGCACAATTTTACAGTCGGTGAACATTCATTAAATGTCTGTGTGTGTGTGTGTGTGTGTGTGTATGTATGTATGTGAACATCTGATAATGTAATTGGATTTTTCCTTTTCGTCCAGCCAATGAACACGAGCTGCTGTTCAATTATTGTTGTTTGCATTTCTTTTGTTTCTGTTCACACTGTTCAACTGTTTTATATTTAAATATATCATCTATTGTTTGAAATGTGATTAAAAAAATTCCTGCATACAACCTAGTGTGATATACAAATTTAAAAATACCCGAACAAAAAAGAAAAAAATGTAAATATGACACAATTTGACTTTGAAAGGTGCTTGACTTTAATTACTATGTTGTTCAATTGTTTCCGTTTGCAATTACCTATAACAATTATTCTGTAGCTATTTTAATTTTACCACCAAAATTATAACATAAGAATAAATATTTTTTTACTTTCTTATACGAATGTATATGCATAATACGTAGGTATAAGAAAGTCCAGTGCAATACAGTGCAGCTGTTTTTACAAAGCAAACCGATGCTAGCCGAATGAGTGCACTCCGTGTATGGTTCGCACGCATGCGCATCTATTTCATTTTTGTGTAAATTAAAATATACTTATAAGAGAAACGATCATCTATATTAATATAGGTTTATGTTTTGAATAATAATTATTTTCAAAAAAGACGGAATGTTTTTGTGTTTCTACTTTATACCACCTACCTATGCATGTATGTATGTATGTATGTATGTGTGTATATATGTACCTATATAAGTGTATGCTTAACTATAATTTTGATAGCTGTAAATATCCAAGTTGCAGCTGGTTTCAATAATCAATAGTTAATAATAGTTTAAAGTTATTTATTATTAGTTGAAATCAACATACAAACGAAATCCAATCTACCTCTGACCAATCACGTATAGGGGCAAACAAAAAAGAACGTTCAAAAGCAATGTGCGATTGCTTGATCCATCACGTCTAAAACAATAATGATAGTCGGTAAGGCCACGCCGCGCCACGCCGCACTGCGCCGTTCACATCTGCACTGGCCGATCTTTGAATAAAATAAATTGACTTGAAATATCACGTAAAACTTTTAAATACAGCGTTCAAAACATTCTTTTACTTATCATCATCTCCCATATCCCAATGATCATAGCTTTTACTACAGTCGCACAGTTCAGTTGCGGACATGTGATGCCAACGTTTGCCACTCGCACCTCGCAGCACCCGTTGCACTGGTCCATTGTGACAGTTGAATGTCTAGTGTGTCATTTTGTCATTACAAAACACTGGCCTCCTCCTATTATTGGGGGTTCATGATTATTAAAGTAAGGTTAGGTTATAGCAATATGGCGGCGGCGGCGGTTGTTGTTGCTGCTGCTGCTGCTGCTATTGCTATTGCTGCGAGCTGATTGGCTGCAGGTAATCGCTTGTGGAATAAGACCGATCATGCATCCTGGGAATATTATATACCTACCTACCTACCTCTGCGACTGACTTTTATTGTTTTTAATACTTGGTGTCGTGAAAATATCATTTCGTTGATGAAATGTCTACTACAGAGACGTACTCACACTATTTTTATAAACCTTTTTATTATTTCATTTTAACACGAAAGGAACCCATATACCTATTAATCAAATTTATTCGGCTAATTTCGTTTTAAGTTGACCTTTTCAAACATATATATGTACAAGTATTTTTAAGTTGATTTGAAAACAATAAAAAACGTCCGGTCATAATAGTTTCTAATGTAGCGTAACGAATAATTATATTTTCTTGAATATTTTATTATCCTTTCTATCTAAACAGATTTTTTTAAGATATACCTATTTAGCAATTTGTTCATAAATGACAAGTAAAAAATGATTAGTCTATTAAAATAATTAAAAATCTGATTGAATTTGGACAGTGTGGCCAAGTGAATGAATTATATTAAACCTGAATACGGCGGTTTTGGTTAGTAGTTTTGTATCTACAATTATACATATAAATGACATTTTAATTCTAGACGTTTCCCACACACTGACACACATACATACATACATACATACAAGAAACAGAAAAGAATATAATGACAGGTCCCCAAATCGTCTGCGCTCAGCACTGCGGTCAAAACGAAAATTATACTTAATACATTTAGTTAGGATACACGGTGGATGGATGGATGGATGATATTATTACCTATTGGTTTATTGTGCAGCAGTCTTATTAAGTAAATAATTACCTACAGACACTGGCAAAAAAAAATACATCAACGAGAAATAAAATGATACTTAATCGCAGTTAAACATAAATGAATCTATCTTATACATACATACAATAGAGGTGGTCACAGCTTTCAAGGCACACACGTGTTATGCGCATGCGTTTAAATATAAATAAAAGTGATTCGGATGAAATGCTTTGTTAAGAAACGAGGAAAATAAAAAGTATAAGTATATCCTAACATAGGCTAGTTAACGAACGTTAATTTAGTGAAACAATTGGATGTGTGTGTGTGTGTGTGTGTGTAATCAACACAATATAATAATTTAAAAAATTCGAGTTCGTATTTCCTCAATTTAGTAACAATTACTTTGTAGCAGTATTATATAAATAAATAAATAAATAAATAATAGTGGCATAAGAGTGTGAATCGCATCATAATGGTATGAGAGAGTGAATAGCACATATAGGTATATATATATATATATAGGTATATATATATATAAGCTCATTAAATAAAAAATAAAAAATAATTCTCGATTAAGATCCCCGTTGGCGATTAGCACTAAATAGTTCTCATTATGGCAATTTTGTATTTGTAACTTGCGCATAAATTAGACGCCACGCTGAGCAAACCATCACATTATTCTTTTATTACAAATTAAGGCTTAGCTAGAACTTAAGCTTCCGTTATACTCTACTACCTACATAATGCATACACTTATTATTTATTCATTCTCACACATAGATTTTTATTTAGAAATATTTTATTTAAATATATTATAAAAATATATATTATTCACTTCGAAATTTTAATATATGAATAAGTTATTAATTTAAAAATGATTATTTTTCAATCCCAAATCACTATCATAATATGTAGGTATGTATACTTACTGAATACTCCCCTGTATATAGAATGTGTAATCTTTCTTTATGCCAAGATTACAACGAATGATTGAATGGAATAAATACGAACTTCTATCTATAATAGCGCGTCTGAGCATATATTTATTATAGGTATATGTAGTTAGGTATTAACGCTGTTTTGTAAAGTTACTTTGTTATCTTATTTCCGTTTCAACCATATACTCGTATGTATCTACTGTGTCTCTGTGTGTGTGTGTGTAACCAGCCGACGAAAACGAAATATTCATATATTATAAATAATAATGAAAACGCATTCAACATACAGACACACACACACACACAACTTAAGCAGCACATTTAACACACAATTAATTACAAAGAATAATCATTTTGTTCAAATTTAGAAAGGATAGATACGAATTACTCTAAATTTTATTCACTGTTTCTATCATAACCGAATTCAACCGACTGTGTACGTGTTGTGTATGTACCATGCGCATGCGTACACATTCACGATTTGTTACAATTATTATGGCGAATTTCTTTCTTTAATTTTATATATAATATCCGCATTCTTATCTAGTCAGCAATAGAGTAATTAATAAACAATTATTTTCCTATAACAATGTGTTCGTGATGTGTTGTATGTGCCTATGTATAGACAATTAATTTGATTCATTACCGTTTATTAACTATAGGTACCTACTACAGATATACACATGATTATATTTAACCATATAATAATTACAGCTGTACCTACCTACCTACGTCTCTGATTGGTTGAAATAAAAACATTTATAAATATTATTCAAAATAGGTACATCATCGACATATCATATGATGGTGAAATTCGATTAATATTAATTTATGTCTTGCACAACACTTGAATTTATTTATGTTAGTGATTTTAAGATTCTAATTGTCTAAATTAAGAGATTGTCATCTTTTTTACCAGCCAGTATGTCTAAATAGTCATTGTTTAAACACACACACACAGACACAGGCATACATATGTAAGTAATACATAATAAAATATAATACAAATTGTATAATATGTATGTATGTATGTATGTATATTAAAACAAACCATGATCACATTGGTCGAGTTCCAACTAACACAATTATTAAACCATTAGCGCTAATGGCTTTAATGTATTTTGCTCTCTTGATTAATGGAAATTGGATTATTAACTTTTGGTTACGTTTGCTTCAACTTGTTTTCTTATTTAGAAATTATTATACAAATATATAAGTTGTAGGTACCAAGGTGTATATATATATATATATATATATATATATATATATATATATATATATATATATATATATATAAATACGTAAATATATATATATATATATATATATATATATATATATATATATATATATATATATATATAAATAATCTTCTAGTGATAACTATGTTATATAACATTTATGTACCTATATATGTATGGTAAAACAAAAAAAAACATTTTCTGACTTGAACAAAATATTAAATCACCAATTTATACAGCACTTTTCACGGACATTTATTATCAAGTACCCCAAACGATTCCTCACCATGTCTATTTTATAAAAACAAATTGAAAACTTATCTGTTTAACTCTAATATTTAACTTTTGCATGTAGGTATAGGTATACACATATGGTGTCTACATGTGTGTGTGTGTGTTGTGGCGGCTCGCACGAAACCAGAGTCAACTAGCGTACAAAATGGCGTTTTTCTCACCACTTCCGGCTGGCACGTTTCCGGTCAGATCATTAATACGGATAACCACACACACACACACCACTTTACTAGTAATTAGTGTAGTGGTGGCAGCGCTGATAGCAACATATTATATATTATGAGTGTTATTATATTTCATACAAAACATGTGAACACACGGACAGACGGACGGACCCAGCACGTCCAATACTATTTAGATAGATGCAATAACAAAACAATTTTTTTAATTGATTATTAATCAACATTCAAAATGAAAAAAATATATCAAACACTATTTTATAAATAATTAAAGCTTTGAAATTATAGATACTTAATCATTATTGTGGTGAATAAAATAAACAAATCAAAAAATGTAAGCAACGGTTCTACACACACACACACACACATATATTGCTGGTTTGGTCAGTACCTACCTACATATAGATACACTCGTATATGAAATGACACACACTTACAGAATATGTCACTTCCTGTTTCCTGTCACCCCCTTGACCGCCCCTTCCATCAACGTACGCACATGCCCTACTCATGTATGTATGTAGGTACGTTTGCTTATCACATCAAATCTAATTTCGGTGGAAAAAAAAAATAAACGGTAACTCGATTTGGTGCGACTGTTGAACTACTGTAGCTACATACATACATACATATATTCCCATCATATATGTATACCTATACGTACCTACACTTATATATTTCATGCTGCCTAACCATTAATTGCCATAGTTTATAATTAACACAAACGCTTATTTAAATACGCAACAGCAGCGCCACATCTGGCCCAACACATCCTGCATTCATTATTCCTATTAGCTATACCTACATATATCTATAAGAAATGCATTTTTGTTTCTATTATTATTGCAATCGAGTTTAAGCGAAGTCAACCGAATGTGTACTTTCGTTCTGTGTGTTTCACGCATGCGTACTCCACACGCATATTAGTCATAATATTTAATTATTTTTTTATATTGTACAACTGTCTAACGAACAAAAACAAAAAAAAAATCGCTGGTTAACCAATGTAATTTCGCGTTAAACGTTAACTCAAACCGGAAGCCTATTATGCGGTTAAGTTCAGTAGTTAAAGGTACATACATACCGAAGTACTACACAATATTAGGTAGTATAGAAAAAAATCGCCGTGTGTTGTGGTGTTGCGTGACCTATAGACACACAGCACACACAAAGTAGGGAACTAATATCGTTTCAATGTGTATTTCAAGATAATTAAAAATGACCGACGCTCTTTTGTTATATGTATTTTTAATGTGACACGACGCGATTTTTAGATTTGCTACTCGCACGCACGCGCGCGCGCACCCTTCTGACTATATTGTTGTGGTTTCACATTGTCTTTTTTTAATTTTTTTTTAGACTAGAGTTATAAGCTTATTCTGTTAAAATCACCAATATGAAAGTCGATTATTTATTTATTTATTTATTTTACCTCTATAGGTATAGGGAGGCGATTTTCTATTTTAAAATGAATGTGTAAATAATTTAAAAAAGTACTGTACTGAAAAGTATAAGTTCCAGTGGATTAAGAACGATGGACAGATAAGCTTGTGCGTAGTAAGTATTATAATTGTTAAATTTTCAAAAGTGACTATAATAGTAACGGCTCTGGTGGCTAAAGTGAAATGAGAGAATGCGCCGAGTGATTGTAATCTCGCCTGCTTCGTATATTTAACACTGTGAGCACCTAGCAACGAGCAGTTTGTCCAGCAGAGTGTAAAATGTCTGTATTTAACGTTGCTTGACTTTATGTCCATTGTCTTAATAATAACTAACACACACACACATACACATCGCATGGATATCTCTGGGAACTTCTTAGTTTGCACTAAATTAACAGTACCTACTAGCTAGCTATCTAGCTAGCTATAGCAACTTGCTTGACACAATATCCTCCAAGTAAGCGGGCGGGCGTGCGTTTGTTTCAGGATATTTAACGCTAGTCTTCATTTCAGAAACAATGCCACCGCGTTCTATTCAAGAAGTATTTAGACACTAACATTTCGCTACATCATCTTAATACACCTACTATTGTCCTATTATAAGACATTTATTTTATCTTGTGCAGTAATTTAATGTGTATAAAATAGGTACATATATTTTTAAGCCCTAGATAGTCAATTATTTTAAGATGGCTGCACAATCAGTGCCGGCTCGTTACAGTAGCGGGCATTTATATTAAATAATGTTTGTTAGAGTGCTGCTATCCTATATCCTGATGATGTTTAATTAAACGGAACATTACGTAAGGAGGCAATTATTATAAAAATTACAAAAGTGAAATTTTGTTTATTATTAGGTATAGTTCAATACGTTGGAATTATATTAATTAATTAATAATTTATAAACAATAAATATGAAAATGGTTGTTGATTAGCATAGGTACCTATAACCTTGATGAAGAACTAATCAAAATGATATTATTCCATACATGTATGTACATACATAGCTATACGATTAAGTATGTTGCACATCACAATGATAATAATAGGTAAATAAGAATGTTGCGATTCTAATTAATCACTTGACACCTTCATTAAATGTGCCATCATTCGTCGCTAATCATCACAATCTAATCATAAAATGACATTAAATCGCGTTGGCTATAACCATCATGTAGGTAGTGACGTCACATTACGTAACTTGTATAGCGTGCACTATTAAAACATACACATACACATTCAAATGAAATGATGGCATTTCTTCTTCTACCTATATATTAGTGCACGTTTTTCGCACTCTAGTGCGCACCCAACAAAAATGAAAGTGTACTATTAGATTAATTAATATATCCTCATCATATATTAAAAACCTACGTACTTACATATATATATATATATATATATATATATATATATATATATATATATATATATATGTGTGTGTGTGTGTGTGTGTTTCTAAACATTTGCAATTAGGTATTTATGTATATATATATATATATATATATATATATATATATATATATATATATATATATATATATATATATATATATATTATATATATATATATATATACGTATATGTGTTTCTAAACATTTGCAATTAGGTATTTATGTATATACATGAAAATGTATTATTTCTAATTAAACTGCAATACCTAATATAAATATATGTCATCAAGATGCATAGGTTTACGAATTTGTAATATATTTAAAAAATAATTTCGTAACATAAAATTCCATTACAATTAGGTATAAGTTTATGTATGTATGTATGCATAGTTAAAGATACAAGTGAAGCATGCATTCTTTTGAAAACAATTTAATTACTGTTTAAAATAATAATTAAAATGCACATCGCATCAGAAGTAAAATAGAGAGAGTGTGTGTGCTTGAACAATAAGGAAGAAGTCGTCCTGATGGCTACTACCGCATTTATTAGATGAAACCAAAAACCATATTATGTGATGTTACCGTAACTAGTATATACATACTTACATACACACATACGTAAGATGTATAGCGAAAGTGTTGTTCATCGTAATAATATTTAAGTGAACGAATCAGAAAATGAAATTGTTTTAGTTATCAGAGCAGAGCGCGTTAACAGCAACAGCAGCTAGGCACATTTTAATAATAATAATACAATTATTATTATTATTATTATATGGCTTTATAATATTTTTAACATTTATGATGAAACCACTTTTGTACCAAGACAATCATAGTCGCAATTATTATTTATTTAATTACCTACCATGGAAAGTTACCTACCTACCTACCAACACACAAAAATCTGTATATTATTATTTTCCTGGTTGTACAATGTTTTCATTTCAGTACCTAACAAATCACATACCTATAGCATTTATACCTACCTACATACGAGTATATGTACCTATATTGACATACTATAACAAAAGATAGTTGTTTTAATGATTATACTACTAGGTATATAACAAAATGTGGAAATTTAAGCTTGATCAATTTGAAATGATTTTGATTGCGCAAACAAACAAACAAACAAACAGATGTAGGTATATAATTCCGGTGATTGTTATTTTTAGTGTTTGTGTTGAAGTAATTTGTTGTTGATATGATTATTAGAACAAATGGCATTTTATTGTAATTATTTAAATAAACTATATATGAACGTTGTTGCATGATGGTGCATTGTGGGTAGTAATACCTAATGATATACCACATCATATATTTACATAGATATAGGTACGAGTATATATATATATAGGCTAATAACAATATTAGTACGAAATATGAAATTAAGAAAACATTGTTCAATTTGCCAGCATCATTGTTAAATAATGTCGACAATAATTTGAAATAAAATACCTGTCATTATTTGTACCCGTAATACCTACTAATGATACCGACTGAAAGTTATTATATTAGGTATGATGGTACCTATATTACAAAATGTTCTTACAACTAATCTAATTTTCAAATAAAAACATCAAGACATTTTTGTCATTTTTAACCTTTTTATTCAACTTGGTTCAATTTGGTAGCTATTGAAAGTTGACAAAAACTCGTACTTACGCTATTTTTCCTAACCTACCTACCTACCTACTACGTTATACCTGTACGATATATTTAATTTTCGAAAAATGTAATTGTTTTAAATAAATAATTGACGCGTTTTGAATGTAGTTATGTACAAATCGGTTTAGTTGACTGGTTCTAAACTCGCATTTAATTAAGTGTGGAATAAAATTTCATTTATGAAAATGTTAATTGGCTTCTTTGTTAGATTAGCACATTCCTGCAACATTTAGCTGCATAATACATTTAAAAATGTTGCAACACAAAATATAATAATAGGTATAGGTACCTAATAAATAAAAGAATGAAAGTAGCTATTATTAAACACATTAAATCGTTGTATTAATAATTTAGGAGGAATTGTATTCGCGTATAATATCGCAATAATAAGTGAAATTAGTGCCACAAATTACTAAACACCATCATAGTTTAGAATTTAATTAATGTTGATTATTATTTTTTATAATTGAGGAAATACATTATAATATTCAATTGTTTTGCAAATTTATATTTGAAAGTTTAACGAATTTTTGTTATCACCTTCATTTAAATATATGTACCTATGTTTATTAACAATATTAGAAATTTGTTAAAATAAAAATTGTAAATTAAATAAATGTTTTATAATAGTAGGTACCTAAGTAATATCTAATCCATCACATCACATAGTAAAATAAAGTGTGATCTAAATAGCTTTGTAATGCACACACACACACACACACACACACACACACACACATTTATCTTATCTAAAGCATGGTGAATATTATCCGCTTATACGTACGTATGTATGTAGGTACAGTGGTAAAATATTATTTAGGAGGGGTTGGGTTGGGTTAGCAATCAGATAAACTAGGTTTTATCTAAACCCGGCTGGCGTGTTAAATATAAATAATTAGGCCGGGTGTGAACGGCGGCCCTGTCGCCCACTCGACTAAGGGTGCTTTTCGAATAAAGTGGCGTGCGTTCACTCAAGCCTGACTCGGCTGCGGATAAAAGACGCTTAATTTCAGTCTAATTGTTACTGCAACACCATCTGTTTCCTATCGTTGGAACTACGTGAATAGGGTGACTAACTGGTATTGTAGCTGATGTGCGATTGTATGTATGTATGCCAGTACACTTGACAAAATTCATTCTGTATATTATTCATTCATTCATAACTGCATATACTATTACCACTTGCTAATTTTTCCTATTTCGTTTTAGAAAAACACAATTAACAAATAAATATTTCAATAATCATTCATACGTAAAGTTACGCGCGGAACCGAACTTAGCCGAATATGTTCCTTCTATGCATGTTCGGCACGCATGCGCTATATCATGTACACAGATTGCTTTCCCAGTATTAAAAGTTGAAAATAATACCAACTGAAGCACAGAATTATAATCTCATTAAAAACTGACGATCTGTGCATGGCTATATACCTACATATATGCAGTAGCACCTCAAATATTTAAGTAACAAAATCACCTTAGCTTAGGGCATGAAACAAAACGCGCTTGCACACACACAGACACACATACAAAATGATTAATTACACAGTAATAAAAAAACCCTCTCGAAACAACTCAAACCTTCTTTCCGCACCGTCAATCTAATAAAATCACAGACGGCCTGCCCATAAAATAAATAGTTGAAGCAATGTGCAAACCGAACGAACGCCTTGCTGCCGAGCGATTGGCGCAGCGTTTAGCCGCGACGCGCGTCCATTGGCCGCGAGGAGGATTCCCGCGCGGAGGGTGAAGGGCACTCGGATTATCCCCACGAATAGTGGGGGTAGCAATATGGCTGATTTAGTAGTGGTTAGCCTGATACAGGTTCACACAGCTCGCTTTAGTATAATCCGATAGTCAAGCCGTTCATATAGGTACATCCGACTGTGTGTGTGTGTGTGTATATGTGTGTGTTTGTACGTCTGGCCAAGCGGAGTTTAGTAAACGACTCAATTAAAGCGCATCAGCCGACGGTAAACTGGACCACTTAACATATAACTATAACTGGTTGTATGTTTTAAGTTACAGTTTATCTACACTTACGTTTTGTAAAAGTGCGCCAAGTGACATCTTCAATTGAACTTGATGTTTTTACGAAACGTTTTCGTTACTGGAACGAAGTTGCTTTAACGCGCCAGTGTTTACGGATGCTTATTAAGTGAAACTACAACAAACATTTATTAAATAAAGTGCGTATATTAGACTTTGAAACTTTCGTGGTGACTTCACAGTGACTGGCTAGTGGTATATAGCTTGATTTGTGGATTAAATAAAATATCTTGAATATAGATACAGCAATCTACATCATCATGATGTTGAAACGAAATGATTTGCAGAACAAACGTTGAGAGTAGCATCATAAAATAGCAATATAAAAGTAGATACCTACATAGGTATATATATATATATATATATATAACAAGACAAAAACGTAATTGGTGCGCTTTTGTTTCCGCTAAAACTGTGGACCATCGGTAATCTGGCGTCGGGCGCTTTCCGGGTGGTCCCCCAGGTGTCGGTTATGACCGTACAAGACGAGAAGTGCGCGCAGACGAAGACGATGCCGCAGACAGCGTCCACCAGGTCCCGGTTCATGATCACGGACATCTTGAACGGCGGCGGGTCACCGGTCGCGGGCGGCGTTCGCGGCGACATGGGCGCTGCGATGCATTTAGCCGCAGCTGGTGGACATCTGCACGGCTCTGGCGGCAGGAGTCCGTCGCCAGGGCCTAGGGATTTGTCGCTGCACACCACCGGAGGGTTAAACCACCACCACCACCATCATAATAATATGATGCATCATAATAGTGCGAACCATCACGGACATGGTGCGGACAGTGATACAGATAGCTCTGGCCATCCGGATACTTCTAGTGTTTGTTCCAATGGTATGTTACTATTTTTATTTTTTCCAAATTGATTTCATCGTCATTAATAATTAAGTTTTGTAACATAGCACGTGCTCCTATATGTATAGGTATATTAACAGATCGCGGTTATATAGGTATTTAGCAAGCACCATACTTAAATGTTGTGTTTCTATATTTATTTAAATGATAAATAATTATAAATATCATCTTACTAAATGTTAATAAAAGACAAAAAATATTTATAAGTAATATATAAAAATGCCCGATACGTATTATATAGGTACTGAATTTGTAATATGTATACTAATACCTATATAGGTATGCAATAGTATAAGTATTAGTACCTATGTAATGTATTAATTAAATAAAGATTGTGCGCGATTAATATTAATGAAAGTGATTAATTAGTGTTCACATCAAAATGAAATAATTAATTTACTTTCATTTTATATAAATATAATAAATGCACACACACACACATACAGTAATAATAACATATACGATACGTAGACATCAGAGTGTTAGAATTATAGTTTGTGCACACCATCGCATGTCACCTGAAGATTTCAGTTGAAAAAATACTATTAATAATATATTAAATTGTTAAATGAAAGTTAAAATACTTTATAAATTATTTATTTGACGGTTTAATGACTGTACATGTATGTATGTATCTATGTGTCTATCATCATCAACTATAAGCTTTCAATTTTATAAAGTATATAAAAAATCATACACACACACACACACACACACACACACACACTGTTCTGATCTATATAAGTAACAATTGACAATGAATAGTCTGGAAGGGTTGCTTCGTACCTACATATATGCACGCAATCGTATACCTATGTATGTATATGTATTTTTATCGTGAATAATATCTAAAAGAACACAATACATATAGGTGGCACGCCGCACCACAGCACATGTGATGCTTATTAAAATAAATATGCTTGCTCGGGGAAGGAAAAGAACAATTATTATATACATACATATATGTATGTTAATGTGTGTGTGTGTGCATTAGGCGACAAATTTAAACGTTTTTCTTAGCATATAAATCAAATTGGCTACTCGAACAGATCAATCGAGAAATAACTGCCCTACAGGCGATTCTATTATTAAACTAAATTCATCACACTAACGAATGTTGGTGGTGCAACATATTTACTTAATTTATAAAATAATCATTATTGCAATTGTTATAACAATGATTAATTTCGTTAAATGTCGATGTGTGGAAATGACGGTTTATTATTATTATTATTAAATAATAATAAATTTAATTACACTCTAATACCTATACATACCTACATATACATAGTTACTCGTATAGTGTATTGTTTGTTTGTGTGACGCATTTGACGAATTGTAAAAGATGTCACCAAGGAAACGAAACGAAACGAAACGAAACGAAACGAAACAGGATGATGGTGCTACAATTGTTTTATTGTTTTCTTCACGTTCTTCCTACAGACAATTAAGTCCATATAGGCACATAGGTAGGTACCTCTTAAGTGGTGTGCATTGTTTTTTTGTCTTCAATTACACAACTAGGTGTACGTTATTATAAAATGTATACCTAAAGCCATTTTATTTCATTATTATTAGCTACATATCCATCAGTGACAGGTTGAACTGAGCCTTAACCTTTCACTTAACCATGGTACTTAAACACGGATGTCTTTATAATCTAAATATTATATCAACATATACCTACTAATTGTAGTAGGTATAGTATAGCTGATGCATACATGCCTATATAAGATTGCAAAACGTACATTCAAGTATTATTACCTATGTATGTATCGTATATGTACTTATGTAGGTACCTATATAATAAAACTTATTCAAAAGTGATGTAGTGACTAAAAAGCCGTTTATTGTTATTGTACACTTCCGGCCTATTGTATATTGTTAACACTAAACACGCAACTCGTCACGATCGAACTCAATTTTATATTTTAAAAATATCTTTTATAACTAAGTACATACATATACGTATGTATAGGTAGGTACTTAGCTGTAGTAATACCTAAAGCATAAAATAACTATAGGTATATGCATGCGCAGGCATATTTGTATTTTATTCATTTGAAATTAGCAACTAATTAAATAAACGTCGTGCACTACAACAAAGCCCTTTTGTATTACAGAATTCAATAGAAAGTAGGTATATCGATACTTGCTCAATTAATTCAAGTTAAGGAAGCAATAACATGCAATTTCTAATTTGTTGGTATGCATTTTTCGTATCTAGATGACAGATTTCTATTCCATTGATCATCTCGTTAGAAACGAATTTGCAAGCGTCAATCATGATTAGTTTTAGGCCTAAAGTCACAATTCCGTTTTGGTTAAGTGGAAAAAGTGATTGAACACATGATGTTTGTTATTGACATCAAGCAACAGATTGATTTCACACTCGCCTATACCTATTCTATTTACAACTATTTAGTTCAATAATCGGACGTAAATCACCCAAGGCACCAGTGTCCAAAACGACGTAGACACAATGGTTTATTTCGGTAGCCCCAAATCCAATTTCGTCTCAGCTTTTGTTAAAAGTTAATTTCATTTCCTTACATGCGTTTATGTTTAGGTACCTAATACATACCTACTAGTAACCAATTTACTTTTACCACATATAGGATTTAAAATTCAGCACTTCTTTTCAAATAAACAAAAAGAAACAAATTTCTACCCGTTTTGAACAGTGTGTATAGGTACATACTTACATACATATACGTATATATACTCGTAGGTATGTGATTATAATACAATTTCTAAAGAATGTGTTTTAGAATTTAAATAAAAATTTAAATAATGCGCGTGTTGACGACATAATGGCTCTGTTTTCCTAGACAAAACACAATCATTTATTTCATTCACCATTATATGCATACACACAAACACACTTGCATACCTATACCGTTATAGAATCTTCATGTTTTATTATACTTAGGTGTAGGTATATATAATATACGGTGCGTAATATTATAGTTCGTGGGAATCAAATGAAGTTAAAGTGGCGACAAACGTGAATAAATATTCAACAAAAGCGACATAAAATAAAGAAATGATTGTTTTTATAACTGTTCTAATTTGAACTGGTATGGTACGTTATATTTTCACAGTTTACCGCGCGTCCAAGCCCCCTCTGCATTTTGAATACAATAATAATAATAATAATAATATCTCTGTTAGGTATCTGACACACACACACACACACACACATAGAAATCATTGCGGATATAAAAGCAAGATAAGCAGATTAAATAAAAAGTCATACGCTAACACAATAATTGTATAAGTTTTTCGTTATAATCCCAACTGGGAGTGATGGCTTTCGAGTAGTCAGTACAGGCAGAGGCTTTAGTAGGTACCGCGTCAATGTCACTCCACTGACGTGCCCCTCAGAACATAAGTATACCTGAATATAAGTTTGACGGACCAGAAAATCACTTTGGTTGAATATTTTTTTAAATTCGTCCAACAAATTGATGACACAAACGCACAATTAAATTTTTCTTATAGGTATTAATCATACATACATACGTAGGTATATATGCAACATTCTTAGCCATCGTCACACATTAAATTGTATTATGTATATCTAATCAGTGGTCTAAATCTCAATTCATAAAATATCAGAGTATAAGGGTTCGTTTGTATGACGTATATATAGTTATATAAGATTAAAGATAACTGGGTACAAAACGAGTGTTGTGTTTATATTTGATGACGGTTTGATATTCAAATGTGGTGGTGGGTTGCCGCGGCGTACAGTGCAGTGCACGCGACCGAATTGTTAGCGATGCTCGTTTTGTGTGTGTGTGTTAGCATGCTTTGGTTTTAAGGGGAGAGGCTTTTTTGTTTTTCCATCATCGCGATTGTTTAATGTGCGTTCTTAAGGGTATTTTAATTGAGGAAAATGTTAATTCCTTTCTGTGCTGGAAGTTTACTTACCTACTACGATATATACTACATATAGGTATATATGTATACTGTATAGGCTGTGGGTGATTTATTATTTAAATGTGTATAAACAAATAATTAAAAATGAAACAACCCCTCTATATCGGAATTGAAACAAAATAATGATTAAATATCGTATCATCACGTATAGGTATGTGTGTATGTATGTATGTATGTACCTATATATTGACTATACAGAGAATAGAAATCGCCTGATGCGATTATTTATATATGTATGTATCAAGATATCATAACACATTTCAATTACCCGCCATTTTGATTCGATCATCGAATGTTTCCATAATAAAAGAACCACGCATTTATAATTCATTGATAACTTCACATCGCCTAACCTAACCTAACATATAGATAGATAGATAGATATAGATAGATAGACCGCCACAGTCGCGCTATATACGTAATAATAGTAATAATAATAATAATAATCTAACCGCGGCAAAAGAGCAAAACGATTACATCAGTAAATATTTGATCAAATAATCCTAAGGGGCTATTGGTGTACCTATATATAATAAGGTTATACTATACTACTACTACTACTACTACTACTACTACATATTGTAATGTCATATCACGCAATGTATCGGTTAATAAATATTCTTGGAATTTTGATTCTATTAAAACAATATATGATATGTGTTCTGCTATAGTAGGTACATATATAAACAGATGAACCATTTAAATAAATCAATATAAAATGTCTAATCAATTGATCTGGTTTGCAAATTGTACCTTGCCGCCGCTCTGAGAATACACAAGCAAAATGCTAATCCTGCCGCGTGCATCATCATTATTAATTTATAGCCTATGTATGTAATACTGTTTCAATTTGCAATCGCATCGCGCAGGGCGGGCGTAAGGAGTGGCGAGACACGAAATTCGTGATTGTCTAAGTTAACCTAAGGAACTAACAGAGATGATTGTATGTAGTTGTTGAAAGAGTGAGTGAGTGAGTGAGCGAGCGAGCGAGCGAACGAAAGAAACAAACGATCGAATGGACTATGTGGTATATAAAATGGTAATGAAGCGTATCGAAGGCGGCCGTTCCGATTCGCTTGTATTTCTCGTTTACATTTTGTTTGTTTGCGGAATAAATTGAACATCGATCACCAAACAGATATTTAGATATACGATATGATACGATACAACCAAGTAACTATATCATTTTGTTGCATTCTAGCAAAATTATTAAATAATAATCCATATACAGCGCCAGACACAACTTTTCTAAAATATGTACCTATATTAGCTTTGTTTTGTTCTTCTCCATTGTGTGTATTATACACATTTAGATTGAGAGTTGGGGGTCGGGTCTCTGGTGTAAGTTAAGTGACAAACGGAAGCGTTGATCCAATGAGCGTCGGTGTAAGGAGGACGCGTCGAACCGGCGCCTGGTGACGCATGCGCCAGACGTCCCATCGGTAGGCACACTATAGAGAAGATTGCTAAATACATTTCCTTTTAATAGTAGCATAAATAAATGTATTACCTAAGGTAAGATGTCATTTGTCACCGTAGAGAGTGTATAAAACAACGAATATCGTAAGTAAGGGATGCAATGCAATGCGACACAAGAATTTCAAAAAACATCAACATACCTAATTTGTTCGCTTAATTCTATACCTACCTACCTACAGGGAACAGGGACGCATTTTATCAGCCGCAACCACATCATCATTTATTTTATATTACTATACGTATATCATCTACGACGCTAATATTAGTGATGGGATAAATTATAACAAAAAATCTAACAAACAAAAAGTGTAAGAACATTTCTGTTTAGGCGTCCGTCTGTGTATAGCTACGTATAACAATAAATAAAAGTGATTTCGAACAAATATAAATGGCGCGTTTTGTAGGTATTTGATATAAATAGTTGAGCATGATATTAACATTTCAATCATAATTAAAAGTGACGGTGTTGGCGTTGGACCCTTATACGGGTGGGGTGTAGGGGATGCGTGACGGATTCAGTGGCGCCCGTCGCGCCGCCAAGCGTGCTACCACAGAATGGCGTGTCAAACACTCCACATACACACTTCACTTCCACAATCACACACAACTTAAGCTACCATGTATTATAATTGCCCAATTATGACTGCTTTGCGTGAACTGCAAATCAACACACACACACACACACTACATAAAGATGTATACCTATTGGTATATAGGTAGCTATTGATTGTTGTTTTTTGTGTTTCAATACATATATCGTACATATACGTATGTAGGTATATTCAACGGTAATTTGTAACGAAAGCTCTATTCTATATGTACATACATACATACCTATGGATGTTATTTTATTAATTAATTTTTATTTTATTACCTATAATACATATCATATTTTATTTTTTAATTAAATAATCATTAGTGTTTCATTTAATTTCACACTTAGATTTGTGTGATTTGTTTGAATAATGTACTACGTAACTCTAATACCTAATAAAAGTTGAAAATCTTTTTTTTATTTTATTTATTTTTTATTTTTGGTTGAAAGCTCTCTTGTAGGTAGGTATAAGTAAAGTGAATCTTTATAGCCGGCGCTTGGAGACGGTAAAGATATGTTTTAGTGGTGGCGTCGTTGTCGTCGGTGGCGGCGACCGGAAACTCGTAGCATATAGGGTTTCGCAAAGTGGCTAAGTTTGTTATATAGGGTATATACCTGCAGACCTTTATAAAATTCGTATGTCACTTTATATCTTTCAAACACTATCTACAATTGTGGTGACAAAGGTCTTTTTCTATTGGATTATTTTGCTTTATTTGTATCTATCTATCCATCTACAACACACATCACCAATTCTAGCAATAATGTTTGTTTAGAAGAATACACTTATCTACCATTGATTATGAATGATTGTTACAGGTCAAACGGGGGACGAATCGTTAAACTCGTCGAAGGGATCCAGTAGTTCGTTAAGTAAAAAACAGAGAAAAGCCCGCACCGCCTTCACTGACCTCCAATTGCAGACGTTAGAAAAAAGTTTTGAGCGGCAAAAGTATTTGTCAGTGCAGGACAGAATGGAATTGGCAGCTAAGCTCAGTTTAACCGACACCCAAGTTAAAACGTGGTACCAAAATCGACGGTAAGAATATATTATTTTTTATTTTATTTACACACACACACACACATACATACATATACGAGAGTATTGTCTTACGTAAGTACCTATAAATAGTCGATTTTCATTTTGTAAAATGTTCTTGGTGAATTTTATTCGTTTGAAACACGACAGGAAAATGTGCAGTTTACAAAGCACAAGTGGAAATTACCCTTAATTGTGTGTTCGTGTGTTTTATACAGTAGTGTTTTATAAAACAGTAACACACACACACACACACATGTGAAAAAGGGTCAAAGAGATGGTATCGCGCGCACGTGCACTGTTTTAAGTCGACGAGAAAATTTGACTAATATCCCACTGGCCCCCACCATGCCACCACAAACGACAAACGTGCCGCCCCTGTGTTATTTATCATTGAATTGGATAATGTTGACGATGCCACTTTGTTTTTGCATATTTTACCTACCTACCTACTACACGTTTTGTTTTACAGATAGAAACTTTGATTTTCGAAATTATACTATACCTATACAGATTAAAATCACATTATTTATTTATTTATTTAGTAATTTAATTTACAAATCAAGCGACGTAATTATTTTTTATTTACCTACCTAATAAACAACCTACACAAAATTATTCAAATTTGTCATGCCTATCTACCGCTATTAATTACTATCTTCATTCATTAAGATAAGAATTGCTAATTTAATATTTTTCCTTTGTTTTTACCTGTCATTTAGCAGCATCTTTAGAAAGTTTCAGATTACTAATAGGAACAGGTCTGGATTAGCCCATTTACACGCGATTTTTACTATAGCTATGCGAGTTGATTCAAACCTTTTACTAATATTATCCTTATTAGGTATAAACAATGAAGAAAATTATTATTAATTCAAATGTTCAAAAATAGTTTTTATGTGTAGTAATTTATTTAAATGTAAAGAGGTAAACGGAAATAAAAATATAAACTGGGTAATAATAACGTCCGTTGATGTGCCGTGAACATAGACGCATCGTAGGCAGCAAGGCCGACAATCAAATTAATTTTTTATTTATTTAAACAGCGGAAACGTATGTATCAGTCAGTCATTTATTCGCATTCATTTATTTATTTTTATTATTTTAATAATTATTATTTTATAAATGACCACCAGCAGCAGCACAGCAGTCATTTAATTTCATTTGTTTTTACAAATATGATTAACCGATTCTTTGCATACCTACGTACCTCAAATTTATTTATAAATACCTAAATAATAATATTTCATATGATGTATGTGTGTGTAGTTAAACTGTGCAATTTGGCGTTATATACCATCAGATTTTTTATATATATATATAGTAGGTATATATTTTGAAGCAATTATCGCATATGTGTGTGTGTGTGTGTGTGTGTGTGTGTGTGTGTGTTGGCGTGTTTAAACGCCATCTTGAGGAGCGTGTTGTTGTTGTGTAGTATATACCTATATATATATGTATGTATGTATGTAACGTTAGGACGTCACGTGGTGCAATTGAAAGCGGCCGTCGGAAGTGTTTAAGGGGCGGCCTTATCACACATATATAATGTATGCTAAACTACCCTTAAGTGCTCACAAATTCACCCAACCACCCTGCCTCACGTCTCTCTGCACATGCATACCAAATCAAAATGTTTCTTTTTTTTTTTCTTTCATTTATTAATATCATAAATTAGAAAATGTAATCATTGCAAACAAATTACAAATGAAATCATATGTATGTACGTTTAAACTTCCTTTATTAATAATAAAATAATTTCGCTGCTAATATACACCATATATACGTATGTATATATAAATTTGCCGTTTATTAATTGCAATATTACAAGTAGGCACATACATACATACATATATACATAATATAATGCAAATAATTAATTGCTAATTTAATATCGAGGTGAACTACAGAACTCATACTATTTACATTTCATTAAAATCGTGTACCTATTCATATGTATGTATGTATGAAAATAAATGTCAGACTAACGGAATTCTTTTCTTCTTTTTTTTTCAAATAATAAACTATTTACCCATGTATGTATTTTCTCAATCTAGGTTAGCGCTATTTTTTTTATATTAAATCGCGACTAATTAATAACATAATTTGAATATACGCTTTACTAAATGTATTCATTTTAATATTTAACGGTAATTCAGTATCTAAATGTAATGTGGCTTTTTATTGAAATCTACGCTATCCCTGGGTACCTACGCTAATAATGGTTCATAAATAAAATTAATAAGTTAATAAGTTAAAATAGCAATAAATTACCTATAGAATCATATAGATAGGTAAATCAATTTCTAAATATAATAAAATAAACAAATTCGATTGAATAATTATTAATTATATAAATTTAATAGTATAAATAAGTACTTACATACATACATAGCTGTATAATAAACCTACTTGCATAAATTTACTAAGCTGTGTCACTTTATAATTAACCAGAATATTAATTACTGTACACACACACACACATACATATCAAGGCGTCAACAGAACAAAACGAAAATAACTTTAAAAAAAAGAATTATAGGTATATAATCTAAAGATGAAAAATAAAATGAATAAAAGGCGCTCTCCATTATCTTTAAAAAGCGATCAAATCGGTCGATAATTAATAAAGAGGTCTGCTTAATTAATAAATGACACCCAGACATCATCAGAACAGGTTATTATATAATCGTATGTAAAACGGCTATATCTATCTAGGTAGGTTAGGTTTATCATGTGATTGAGATTTTAAGATTAGGTATCTATATTTATTTATTTATTGATTGTGGATTGCTGGACGCATTGGTGCTTGTGCTAACGCTTATTTATGAATAGTTTAGTACATAATCGTGTATTAGTCACTAGGGTTTGATGTGGTTTATATGAAATAACGTTTGAGTAGTTATTTTAAGTAGTTTTGATAAAGTTAAATATTATTACATACTCTATTTCGTATAAACATACCTACATATATACCTAATGTGTAATAGAGTTTCAATTATTTATATCATATTTTGGTTTACTTTTGTCTATTATACTTAACAACGTTTAAAATAAAATTACTAAAGTTATAATGGAATTAAACTATATTGAGTGATGGCCAAAGTCATATATGTTATACACGGTAACCGCAATGTTAATATATTCCATTTAGGAATGATTCCAATTTAAAAATTCAACAAAAAATTGAAAATCCTTTCAATAAAGTTATAATTACATTTAAATTAAATATAAATTATATTTTGAATGAGGGCCAACTATTAAAACGCAATTACCCTAATATTCTAAATGTATTATATACGACGCTTACATATTAGGTATACAAAATACCAACCAAACCACAAAATGCACTCTAGATTACATACGCATTTCGCAATCAACCCGAAAAATCACTAATCATTTTCAATTACCTACCTACATGGTTTTTATTTTAAATAAAACCAAACTTGTAGGTATATATTTTTTTTATTGTTATTATTATTATTATTATTTCTATTGTGAAAGTTGACCTATTGTAATAATATGAAAATTTCGTGATGATAATCGTATCGCCTTTGGTTAAACAATCAAAAATGTCAAACAAAAGATTAACACCGTGAAAAAAAGCGCCTAGAGTTGGTAAGCGTGCTAGAATGTTCAAATTACAAAAATTATTAAATAAATTCTTTAACCAACAATAAAAACTTGTAGTAGGTACCTAGATAATTACAATTACAATAAAATAAAAAAAAACAACAACAAAATAGTGGCGGTAGATGTCACTATATAATATAGTGTGCAATGTGGTTGCGCGTAAAAAATGTAGTGTGGCTAAGTTGGTAATGATAATGTGAAAATAATGTGATTACACGAATTCAAATACATGTATGTATGTATATACTTATTAAAAGTACTTAATAATGGTACCTACTACTAACTATAGCAAACATATGTCGCCGCACAATAATGATGAGGGGACCTCTACATATATAATTATTTTATATATATATATATATATATATAATATATATATATATATATATATATATATATATATATATATATATATATATATATATATATATATATATATTATAATGGTCAAAAACTACCCATGCGGAACTATTTGCCAATATTATTGGTTGACCACATTGTCATTTAGCCGTTATAGTTTTTCTTTCTTTCTGTCAATATAGAACTGCATAAATGTTTAATTAATTAGTCAAATTGTTCTACGAGCAGAAAATAGATTTATTTGTTTTCCGTTTCTAAATGACACTCAATCAACTTTCTAAATCGTGATTAATTCAAAACCACAAATGTCCATCATCACACGCACAAAGCAACAAAATAAAATTTAAAAAAATACACATCATTGCATCTATTAAATGACAAAATGTCAAATGTACTTTCCAAAAATAAAACAAATTAGGATTTCCTTAATAATAATTTGCTAATCTTTTCGAAAACGAATAACAAACATAATACACCACATTGAAGTGCTGAGGGTTCCCCAATTTGTCAACGGTAATAAACCAGCCATCGTTCGGTACGGTGGGGAATGGGGGATGACCCTTTTTGAGACCATCATACAACTACTTGAAATAAATTACGCCTGTTCGTAAATCACGACAGTCACCCTATAATTGTAATGATTTTATAGAGGGCCCATTTAAAATGATAATTTTCGTGTTTGAACCCTTAATAAATAAATATATAGATACGTATATGGTAAAGGGGTTGTGGTGGAGCGTATTATGTGTTTTTGTACAAAGTTGGCCATGTAGAAGTTATTCAAGCGACGACGACTGTTAATATGAAAAGCAAAGCTCTCAACTAAAAAATATATTAGTTTTTATTACACAGCGGTTTACGTATAATTCAGAGTTAATCTAGTGTTATAATTATACTAATTTGAATTTAAAATCTATGCACAATTTTATTATTTACTGTTGTTTTGTCGCTTTTTAAACTTAACTTAGAACTTAGACACATTGGATTATTTGATTATTTATTCAAATTGTGCAATTTTAATAGTAATAATGGATATTGTAGAGTCATTTAAGCGTATAAAATAATTTAAAATGTAATTAACATAAAAACGTTGTGTCAACCTGAGCTGAGCATCAGCCTCACGGTTGGGCGACCACTGCGTTCGTAGCTAAAAACAATTGAAACGCTGATAAAAACGGGTGAAAGAAGAAACACACATCATATACGACGTTGGTAGGCCCGCGTTTCAAGACGTTGTTGTGTGGTGTTGCTGACGACCGCACACAAAACACAAGTTGAGCGGCTGCCGGCTAGCGGCGTCCGCACAAACAACAAAAGAATATCATGCCTACTTATAGGCTATTGGTTACGTTCGATACGCTTTTTTTTTTTAAATCTATATATAATGTTCTAAATATCGACACAAGTAAACATTGGGATGACCAGAGATGCTACTGTGTATTTTAGTAAATAGTTACACCGACGACGCGACGGTGGCAGCACTGAGGGTTTATTATAATTTCTGATGGCATCAGCAGACGGTTAAAGATACCTTTATTCCACATACATACATACATACATACATACACGTTTATAAAGGTATATAGTGGTGCCGCGCGGTCCGATTGTTTAAAGCATTTAGTCACGTAATTGGTAGGTGATGCCCCCTGAGGGTGTTGGTGTCGCCGCCGCCACTGCACTGAAAGTGCTGACGTATACACTAGGCGCCGACAAACAATTATATACTATGACCAAGCCGATTAATCCCAAACCAAACCGATCATCCTTCTGATGCGATGCGGACATACATACATACATACATACATATGTAGATGCACTAACCATTATATTTAGAGAGGTTTCATTTTAATTTTTTTCTTCAAAATTAATTTTTAAGCAAACACTATATAATATATTTTTATTAAACGCGCCTAAATAAAAAGTGAACATTTGAACATTCTAAAGTTTAGTATGTAATTTGTTAGGAAATAATTTTACACAATAGGCAATCAAATTTAACACATCATACACATAAATTTGAAATTCTAAATTAATTAATTAATTAAATTTTTATTTAATTAAGCAGTTATTACGATGAGAACTAAAATAACAAATCATACTTTTGAAAATGATTCCTTATTTAGCCTTTGCGCATAATTATTTATTGAAATGCACATAATAGGATTGTGTGTGTGTGTGTGTGTGCAGTGGTGGGTATAGCTATAGGTATTATAAAATGACCAATTCATTTATAGGTCCGCCACTGGTTTAATGTGAAAACAAACCACTAGTTTATAAGTTTGCATTTGCAAATATATAATTATACATACGTATATACTCTCTTAATTAGTGTTTTATGTTAATTTCTAACTGTTAATCATACCACTAGCTAATGGTTGCATTTATTATTTTTCCGATCAAAACTGGTTGAGAATTTATTTCTATTTTACTATTTTGCAAATAAGTGTAAGTGTACTAATTAGCAGCAACTATTTAGCGACGGTTTATTCATAGGTAACTATTAGATGTAATTAGAGGAATGTTGTTTTTATAGTGGTTAGTTGGCTTCGGCTTTTGGGGCTAAAGTCTGCTTGAGGGCGCCAATGCGATGGAAAAGGCGTTGTTCGTTGGGCAATGACTGTCACTTTAACCAACACATAATGATGCGTTAGTTAATCTACTTATAATAACAATTTCTATTTAACTAACGTCGCCGCAAACTCCTCCATATTTTGACCATCATTGCTGATTATTAGTTTTTATTTTCGGGCTTTTCACAAAAGGTCCAATTTGGCAGTGTTTAACTTGGAAATTATTGTTACCACCATCCACCAAACACGACAGTGACGTAGCGAATTTCTTTTCACATTTTACCGACGCCCAATTATGTATCTACTATCGCTATAGCTATTTTGCCAAAGTAATAAAATATGTTTTGTTTTGTTTCATTTCAGAACAAAATGGAAACGCCAAACTGCCGTCGGTTTAGAACTATTAGCCGAAGCAGGTAACTATGCCGCCTTCCAACGTCTATACGGCGCTCCCCCGTACGGCTGCTGGTACCCTCCGCAAGGGGCAGCACCTAGTGCCGCCCCCAGCGCCGCCGATTTGTACTACCGACAAGCAGCGGCGGCGGCGGCCGTCACCCTACAGAAACCACTTCCGTACCGTTTGTACCCGCCGACGATGGGGCTAGGGTTACCGGGACCTAGTGCGCACCTAGGCTCTCTAGCCGCCAGCAGCTCCTTGTCGTCGCTGAGTAGCTATTACAGCAACCAGGCGGCGCAAGAAGGGCTACCACCTAGATCGCCCACCCCTGATACTCCGCTTGACCCCGGCTCCCCCGCCACTGCTCATCATTCGGCTAGTGATGATGAAGACACTATACATGTTTAAATTTTTCGCGAGGGGACTACCAAAATTGTGTTTTTTTTTCCTACTGTTTTAGTGTTTTACTCAACAAAAATACACTAAAATATAGTTAAATTAACACTAGAATTTGTTTCGTGTTTAATAAACAATTGAGTGAAAGTATTCAAGTACAAATTAGGGTACAATGTGGACAGTTTAACTGAATAACTATGTTTTAATTTAATACTAAATATTATTTTTCATTTTTTAAACATTCGACTAAACGAAAGTGTTAAGTTTAGTGCATGTAAATAGTTAAGGTTGTGAATGTCATGCTTAATTGACAAATATATTGACTAAGTGTCAATAAAATCGTTTGATTTTTAATCAAAGACTGTTTGCATAAAATACATACAGTTATTTTTTCAGTGTGTATGTATTTACTTACTAATGTATACTTGACATCAAAAATATTGACAGCTATTTTATTATGCGGCTATTATGGATCGATTTCACACGCATCTATAAGGACGTAATTTTACGAATCTATTAAGTAAACTTCTAGATTTTCAATAAAGCAACTACCTATAATTAAATGTGTCTCTTAAATAATAATAATAATAATAGAAATAGACAATATTTTTTATGTCCTGTGTATACGTATGTATATACTACTACACTGACCCATATCGATACAGCAAACAAAACTGGCATAAAAAATTGAATAACGTTATAAAATATGGATAGGAATTAAATTGACATTTCAGCTGTCATTCTTTTATTTCCTCTCAATAAAAAATGACAGTCATTGTACACAGTTAAAGAGAACAAAATACATAGACGTTTCACGATTGAAATAACTTCCAAATTTTAAACTTTATCAAATGGTACGTACGTATATACCTACTAATGTCAGCTTCAAACTATACTAAATAATTGTCATATTACCGGAAAATATGTCTTACCCCTCTGTCCCATGCCCCTCTTAAATAAATGTACTAAAATAACTGTGCTTTTATTATAAAAAAAATTGTAAATATTACGTATTAGGTACGTTGTTTTAAAACGTAGGCCAAAAATATATCATTTCTTGAAACGTATGGTTGGCTTTGTTGTGCGTACATAGGTGTATCAGTGTGTGTGTGTGTGAGAGAGAGAGAGATAAATGCTTAAGCGAACCTCCCTCCCCCTACCCCCTCCAGTGTTTTAGTACTTGTAATATACCAGCGAAAATGTAAAATGTAAATTGTAATTCTGTAATTATTATGTTTAAAATAATACGTACATTATACTTAATAATAATGATAATAAAAGAAAATTTCAAATTTAATACATTATTTTTTGTTTTTAATCCTATTGTCGTGTTGATTTTTCAGGAATTTTATAATGAAATTTCAACGAAGTGATTCAATATGTTTAGTGCAAAAAATGTTTGTGTAAACAACAAAACAATAGCGAATGTAAAGGTGCCCCCGAGCGGTGACGAGTCGCCCGTGGTGGTTCCGCTGTAGCACCTGTCACACCGGACACCGCATTTAATTAGGGGATTTCAGCACCCGGCCCCGAACACGGTTAGGTACATACATAACCTTGATACAATTACATAAGTATGTACGTATGTATCATGCGAAATTATCAACAATTAATATACGTGCATATGTGTTTCAAGGGCCAATGCATTTAGATACCAAACATACGGCATCTGAATATTTATTATTATTACTATTTATTCATCACGATATAGCCATATTGAAATAAGTTTCCTGATTTTTATTATTAATCAAACTGTATTGGAAATATTCTCGCGGTTCGATACGAACTAGTCATACCGGTTCGTTTAGTTTTATCATTATTAAATATTAGACCTAATTAATAACCCTTAAGTATAGTAATTTTCGCCGTGGCCACGGTACAGGACGTTTGTGTTGCGCGCCCAACCGTGACCTGACATCTGGTGGATTTTTGGAGATATGCGGTTTCACATAACTTCACCACACAATTACCCAATGTATAACGTATTTTTTCGCCGGTTGAAACCACTACCGTTTTACTGACATTTTCATAAAGCATCATTTTTAAAAAAAATTATTTCGTATACTTTTTAGGCGTATAAACATATATAGATAATTAAAAAATATATACACCCCTACCCCTAAAAATGCGTTTTGGAAACCAAAATTGCACTCAAAATACATAGGAATCAAAATGCATCATTAATACTGTATGTCACATTAACAAATACACATCAATACATGAAGTCGATTATAAATCATAGATTAAAAACGAAATAATATCAAAATTCACTTACATACTTCATCTTTTTCTAGCTGCTATGCACTGCTCTAACCTGGGTAACAAACTCCGCAATGGAATTAGTCCGAATCACAAAACTAATATCAAAATCGTCAATAGCACTGTTTAAAATCACATTTAACACTATTTCACTTTTGAAAACAGTCATTAATAAGCAAATATTACCGAAATAACAAATGAATATAGACCGGCCATTGCTTTGGTCCGAGGTGACGCCACACAACGTTAAACAATTGAAGATTGGTGGCTACATTTAATGAAGAAATAAAATATAAAAACACATTTAAAATAGACAAAACAAATAAATAATCTATTTAAACAGCGATTTGTCACTAATAGCAGCGGTTTTTGATTTATTTGTGCGGTTTTAAACGTTTAAACAGTTCATGATTTTAGACTCTCACTTGACTATGAGGTGTAAGCCAAACATGCCAGAGGCGGCGCATAAAAAAACCAAAGTACATGCATTTTAAATGTGTATTAGTTTTAAATGTTTTAATCTATTTCAAAAATACTTTGAACTGTGTGAATCTTAACTTTTAACGGCTAGAAAATAATTTTAAATGGAATCATGGAGTGTAACAAGGGGTGTTTAAATTATAATTGATTGATTTCAATAATTTATTAATCATTATTTAAAATTAAATTAGTTTTTTTTTGTGGTGTAGACTGTATGTTAACAGCTGTTTCAGTGTATGTATGTGTGTGTGTGTGTCTGTGTGTGTGTGTGTGTGTGTGTCTGTATGATGGTTGCTTCCCCTTTTATTAGTAATGAGCGGCGAATTACTATCGAATTACATGGGCCAGTGAACTTGGCCAAAAGGTGTCGAACCAAATGTGTTATTCGTCGTCTGCTCTGTCACATATCATCATTTATCATTGGACCCATTATTATTTATATTCTCTTTAGAATTAATGTATATACATATATATATATATATAATATATATATATATATATATATATATATATATATATATATCGTAATTACACTACCTACTTAATATATATATATATATATATATATATATATATATATATATATATATATATATATATATATATTCACACTAAATGTTAAACAAATTCTTGCATTCGTAGATGTCACCTTTGTGCTTCAAAGAGTGTATGTGAGTGTGTGTGTGTGTGTGTGTTAGATAAAGACAGAGAATCCGTGGCAAGAATGACTGTCCAAATTGGTTAACAATGTTAAAAGTGTCCGATGGCGTTGGTGGCAACTAAATACAATATAATTTGCCTTGTTCTCGTTATTGTGGTTAAAACACATAATACCTACCTACTACACCTATATGTATACAGTATATGTATGTACGTGTTGTAGGTATAAGCTAGGATGTTCTTCCGGCGGAAACACCAATTAGCTGCCCCAATTTGTGTGTTTTTATCCAAAAAAAATAAAATAAAATACAATGCCTTGTTTGGTCAAACCGCTCACAAAACAAACCAACGACATGAATGCTAAATATTCCGTTTACTAAACACTATCTAATACATAGAATATACCTATAAAAACACCCTGATTCATATACATATGTATGTATGTACCTATGTGTCAGACATTTTCTATACCTATTTCATTTAAAATGCTACTAAAATCAATTTATTTCTATATCTAGAAACACGTGTAACTACATATGTTATTTCCTAGTATTACAAGTTTTATTTGTCAAAACGAATTTGAGATTTTTAATTTCTAAAGTAAAACATTAATTCAATTTGTCATAATTATTTTATTCGTCAAATTACATTTACTTTTTATAATTAGAACACACTACGCCACTGGTGCTGTCAGTTAGACACCGAGTTGCAAATAAAAAAAAAATTAAAACAATAGAGAATTCCAACTCTAAACAACAGCAAAACACCAAAATATAATTGTTTAAACTAAATTCACTTGTTTTTACTATAAAATAAAGTAGTTTTGAGAAAAAAAAATTATAACTAACATCTAGTTACTTTTGACGTGTGATCAGGCAACCATTTTCCATTTAGTGTTTCTAATGAAAATGCCACGTGAAACAACTCTCATTAATTTCGGTGTTTTTGGGACAATTTTCGCGTTTTACAGTGTGTTTTTAGTGATTTTAAAACGACAATCAAGTGTTTAACAATTGTGTCTAGTGACTTCCTGGAGATCGCCAAGGATTCCGCTGAAAATTTCAGATGAAAACTGTCAATTGGTGAGTCTTGTCTTAATTTCATAAACAGGGGTGAAGCACATATTGGATTTAGATCTACAACTATACGAGTTGGTATAATTTTGGGTGGTGATAATAGATACTCTGCAGTCCAGATTAAATTAATAGCTTAGTAATAATGTTTGGGGCCGCGGTAATCAATCAAAGTTGACTGGTCAAGGGGCCTTAATATAAGCGGCTTCTTGTCTTTGAGGTTTATTGATGTGTCTTTGACCTGGTGCTAGTAACACACAATTTAGTGGTGACGTGTAGTACTCTTAAAGCTTTGCTATTATTTAGGTATGTAATTAGCGAATTTTGTGTTGAGCTTACGCTTAGAAATGGTTGTTATTTTCCGCGTGTTTACAAGAAATATTATGCCAATGTGTTGATATGATTTCTTGTGTTTGTAATATGATTATATATAATACAGAGGCACTTATATCGGCGCATATTCTCAGAACGTTAATGCGCAAAGTTTCAAAATCACCGGAATTTTTCCACGCTAATGCTGGTGATTTCCGCGGCACTCGCCCTACACACACACACACACACACACACATCAACAGCGTAATGAAACTGCGATTTGTTGTAGTAATGGTCAAAGTTATAGTATCATTATATTTTGTTTTTCAAACGGCGTCATTTATTTTTTACACACGACACACAAATATATAAATAAGTTAACATTTAAATTTCATGATTTAACGGCTGGTTAGAAGCATTTCTAAAAGATACCGTTCTAGCCTTTTAATTGTTGTTTAGTAATATTATAGTCTGCAATAATTAGTCATGTTTCGAATGACTGCGTGTGATTTGCGGCAAAACGGCTCAAACAAACCGCTAATAGTCGAACCCAAACATCTGACCAGCGGTCACCAAACCATTTAGGCCGATCTACAATAGAACTATATTAGGTACATACATACATACATACCTAATAGATTATTTGGAAAAAGAAAGTTTTCTTTTCTGAAATATATATATATACCTATAGGTATATTCGACACAACCGCGTTAAAATGAACCAGTAGTTACCTACAAAGAATAGATCTAAAATTAAATAAATATATCAATAGTTATTTCAATCTGAAATCAATCAAAATAGATTCAAGTGTGGGTGAAATAGATGTATTAGTATTGTATTAGTGTGTGTTAGAGAGAGAGATGATACGTGTATAATAGGCATTGGGATGAGTGGTGTTTCGAGTCATTAATTAATGTCACCTCTAGCAAGTTAATTAGTAAACCGCGGGGGCGCTAATGCTTGCCTCTTTGTGGTGGGGCCGACACAGAAGCCCCCTTCACCAGCAACCCCCCTCGCAGCAATATGATTAAATTGTAGGTTAGTTAGGTTTGAATAATTTTTCAAAGATTCAAAATATGTTTTATTTAAAACTGTTATACCTAGTATGTATATAAAGGTGTTATATACCTACATAGATACATATACCTGAGAGGTCTTTGCGTTGACACCAGATAGCATCTATAAAGTTGTTCATTCGTTCATTCATCCGTTCGTTTGTTTATTTTTTCAAACTGTTTTTGATGAGATTTAAACTGATTCTTATATGTGCGTTAATCTGTTCGGCTCGCTGAACTTTTAAATTTATGTTTCAAGATCAACAGAATGACATAACGACACTTTAGACAAATTTAACAGGGGGGTACTCAGTGTGAATATTATGGCCAGTATTTTTATTATCTGATAACATGTCGATCGTTGTCTGGCTAGAAACCTTCATATGGATATGTGTGCTATCTAATGATGATTATAGACTATCAATCACTAGATGTTTCGTGAGATAACAAATACGTTTGATCTATTATATACCTATAGGTATACGTATTAGTCTATCTACATATACTTATAGATATATGTGTGCGAATTGATTTGAATATTTATTAAAAGTAAAACTACGCTGATGGGAATTTATTGGATATTATGTATAAATTAATTATTAATAGATATTCTCAAAGTTTCACCGGTGAATGTCAACTTATACCATATAAATAAATAATAGGTTTAATTGTGTAAAATGTAGACATAATTAGTTGAATTTAGAAATAATATTTACCCAAGTCCAGAGTGATTATTTATTAAGTGCTAAGCGCACAGGCTTATTATATGTTAAGTAATTAATTTGAATTTGAAACAATTAAATTTAACTTTTTAATTATCTAAATCAGCATATTTCTAAAATAAATCGTATACATACATACATATATATATATATATATATATATACCTACATATTAAACAGAATGAAATTTATTTTTTTTCATCTTTATTATTTTTTTTTTTTAATATATAATAATTGTGTGAGAATATAATTTGTTAGTGATGTTAATCTATAGTGGATGGATATTATACGTTATACATTTGGTTCAAGCATAATTATATACCTTCACTTGATGCTTGTAGTGTTTAATCATATATAAAGTAGAAATAAAATGATAATTATCCATCAACAAATTTGAATACGTAATTTCACGTGGATGAAGGCTCTTTTGTTTGCCAAATCATTGTTATTAAACCTAATTTGTTTTAATAAGTGATGTTTGTTTTATGCATCAAAGTAGGCACAGTATAACAAATTTCATATAGGTACTCGTATGTAGGTATAATACGTTCCTTCTATCGTCTATATTTACCGGTAAAAGTGCGCACATATCAGGTATCTTCTTTTTATTAATTACAACTTAGTGTCACATCATCGCTGTTTAAATAAACATTAAGTAGTCGATCATCAGGTAATGTTCGGATATCAGGTAAATACGGATGCCCATGTGTGCTGTGCTATCGATGCACATGTATTGTATACGTCACGATGACGTGTCAATGTGGGCCACTTGGAGATCAAGTAGACTCGTGATGGGAGGTCTGTTCGATCAGAAATTTAATACATATATAATCGAATTTTACGCATTACCAACTTTTATTATAATCAATATTGGCATTTATATTTATATATATATATATATATATATATATATATATATATATATATATATATATATACACGTATCTGTATGTGTGTGTGTGTGTGTAGAACAACTATTTTAAATCTTATATTTGACAATTTAAAACAAAAAACAAGCACTGGCATAACGAAGCTTACACCTCACCAAAGAAAACATGTTTAGATATTTCTAAAAAGTCACATTTGATTGACACTCGTGTAACAATTAACATAAGAATTTATTTGTATGTGTTAGTATGCGTTTGTATTTGAATGACGGAATAAACGATATTTAATTGACATGTACATGTGTGTGTGTGTGTGTGTGTGTAAGAAATAATAGCTTGCGAATAAGAAAATAATTATAACGATATTAGAGGTAGTCCGCGTGTCTTGCTTCAAATGTGTTGACATTAAAATCAAAACTACTATATATATATATATATTCTTAGAATACCATTTCTTTTTGTCCACATCTATATATGTATGTACACATTATTTCGTAATAATTACCTTGATGTAATCACTATCAAATCAGTCGGTTTATAATTCATGTTTTTATCTCCCTTTGCACAAATAAGCAGCGTAAATGATTGGTCGTGTGAGCGCCTTACAATCGAATCACCGTTCATTTACCTATCGGTATACTTACATATGTATTTAATATATTTTTTTTATTTTATGGCTAATATACCTACAATAAAATGTAAACCCACCTTGCTTCATACAGTTTAACACTCTATAGGGGTGGATGTTATTTATGTATAGTTGACCATCATAAATAACCATTTTCGACTTGGTAAACCATGACGAAACGTTTCTTAATAGTACATACAAGCACATTTCTACCCTTTGTACATTTTGTCAATAAGTTTACCTAGAAAAATAAAATCATAATTACTTCTAAATGTATATAGGTGTATAGGTATGTACATACATACATACCTAGGTATTAGAAGTAAATCAACTGTAAAACATAACTTAAATATAAAACGAAACCCAATCTATGTGGATGTGTGTTTAAAAACAGGTGAAAGACAAAGACGATCGGGCCAAATAACAGTTGAGGTGTCGCCACATTTTTTCTGCACACTGATCTTTAGCGATCAAGTATGGTGTGGATTTTAACATTCTTTTTATTTTTCTTGTTGTTGCTGCGTGTGTGTGTGTAGATTATATACCTATATTATATTGAGAAACCCGTTAAACAATTCGTGCGTGTGTATGTTTTTATAGTTTTAAACACCTATTAATCAATATACATACATACATACATACATATCATCTTACAATATGTACTTGTTAATCATGTTTGGGTCATCTTACCAAACTTATAAATGATTCATTGCCTTATTATTTAAATTCAAATGATTTTTTACTTCGTTGTAGCACTTGGCATACCTAATCCTTGTTCGAAATGTATATAGCACCTATAATAAATATAGAAAACATAGATAATTGATTAATGAAGCAAATTATCAAACAGGAAGTTTAACATTTAAAAAAGTAAAATCATATTACCTTCAGTTACCCAGCCAGCGTCACTGTATCCGAAGACCTACACACTGTGACCACTGGCTGGTGGTAATTCGATAGCATCAGGTAACGTGATTTCCAATCAGCCACTGCAACTAGTCGCTGGCGTTGTTGTGCCCGTTGTGTGCTTGATTTGATTGGCCGATATGATATGGGAATTAGTTGACAAATTAGATCCCACAATCGGTTATACATTACCTATACTATACTACTGCCATGGCTGTGTGATACTTTCTTAGATTAGGCTATCTTGTTTGCGCCTAGAAACCGGTAGCCTAATGCTTCGTATTACCTTTAATAGGTGTACCTATATAGCCTGAAGATTAGTTGCATACCTACTATTGGAATGACTATTTATTATTAGTTATATCGTATATAATATACATATATGTACCTATCGATGATAACTTGAATAATTTATTTCGTTTCAAATTAAATTGAATTTTTATTCAACAGTTTAAAACTTTAAAAAGTATTCATCACACAACGTGTATTTAAAACTATTATTTTTTTGATTGTGATTTATTATTATTATTATCTATATGAATGGCCATGAAATCTGTACCTATATACAATATAATAATAATAATAATAATAAAAACTGTCGTGTCGTGTCGTATGTCGTGTCGTGTCGTACCGTGCCGTACCATTGGTGATGGTTGGTGTGGCCGTGCCGATGTAATCTGAAGCACTAATAACATGAGAAACAAACTGATTAGTGAGTGTATAACATTTATGTATTTAACACACGATATAGCTACAGTGAATACTTGGTACAAATAATAAATTACCGATACTCGCCGCGACAGCGCTGACTACCTACATATTTACCACAAAAACTAGCATCATTGCCGCACATCACCATTGGCGTTCACATCACATCACACATTACGTATAGGTAGATGATGCGAATCTATTGCTATCCCTGATGCGCTGTCTATGTTCTCCGGGAAACCATAAACCTACCTATGTATATGGCGGAATAATCAAATATTCATGTATGATGTGCCACTTTAATTATTATTAATATAATAACATCATTTCCTATAGGTACATACATACATATCTACTATATCAACATATGTTATACGGAACATATATATATATATATATATATACCTATATATTGTAGGTAGCTAATAGCATCATGATGGTCAATTGCATATTATATGTGTGTGTGTGTGTTTGTTTGATGATGGGATTCTTAGAACCGCATTACGGTTAGACTTGTCGCTAATTAATATGTAATATGACAATTGTTCATTAATTACATGGTTAGATCGGCGTATACGCTATACCTACGAGTATTTCTTAGTATTTCATGATTTTTTGTTTAAATAATAACTGACTTATTGTTCGTTTGGTTAATAAGAAAAATGTAGTACCTATCTATCTAGGTATTTAAATTCTACAATACGTTAGTTGAATATTAATCACACGGAACAAAAATGCAATACCGCTTTTAATAGGTAATGTAAAATACATACATGGAATGTGTGTAAAAACAGCATTGAACAAATATTTGTCGCACATATATCAAATCAGCAGTCAATTATATTTGTTAACCCGTATTTGATCGGTAATTATTACAGAAATGTAGTGAGAAAATGAAGCTATATTATTCTTCTTGTTTTTATATTTATATAGTATGTATGTATGTATGTCGATATTACTTAATACCTTATACGATTTATTAAATGAGTACATACATACATACATATATCTAATAGTAGTATGCTGCTGCTGCTGCTGCTGCTATGACGAGCGGTGAGAATGTTTATTAAAACTGTATACATTCAACTATAGTAGTAGATTTAATTAACTATTTGTGTATTTTTATATTGAGATTGATAATTAGGTTCGATTTTATACATTTTTTTTCTTTTCTTTTTGCTTTCCTTTAGCTCAGTTTAATTAAGATTGTCTGCTAAACGAGTTCTGTCTAGTGTATACTATATACGTATGTACTACATACATACATACATACATGGACATTTTACACAAATTAAACCCGATGGCTAATGATTCAGTTAAGGTTATTATTGACAACAACAAAAAAACACATAAATAACAAAATGTTTTTCTATTTCTATACCAGTTGTATGTATGTATGTACTCGTATGTATGTATGTACATAACTTAAGTAATCGGTTTTATATAAATTTAGATTTAAAAACAAAAACATCGCATTTGCCTCGTCTAAAAGTAGAATTTGTACTCGCGAGTGTACTCGTTCCCCTGGCGGCAAAACTTCGAAGAACACAGAGAGGCGGGTAAGATAAAAGTGGCTGATGGTAGCTGGGACAATTATGCTACCTGTACCTACCTGACGATCCCGAAACAATCATTAATAATAACACACACACACACACGCATATCTATCTATCTATCTCATTTCAACACTTTGGCCACTGCTATACTTATATAGCGTCTTCCTCTTACTGCCACCATTTTATGAAATTCGTTACGCATTTTCCCCTTACCCCGGTCCTGATGTGCACTCAACAAAGCCCAGATATATATATATATATATATATGTAGACTTTTTTTTTTTTTTTTTTAATTATTTGTAAATACATACATATATACATACTTTTATATGAATGTGTGTGTGTTTATGTTTTTTTAAAAAAAATATAGTATATCTACCTACCTATATGATAACAACTTCTTATTATATTATTTATTACGTACTGAAAATGTAATTATCTAGAAACAATGCTGTTACATTTAATTGGTTCAGATGTAATTTAATCTCGAGCCTCGTCAATCATTTTTCGAGGTGCTTTTCGGTTATCACTATCAACGGTATAGTGGAATTTGTTTGTCATTAATAAAATAGATAACGCGATGGGAAATTGTGATTTGTTGTGTGTGTGTGTGTGTTCATATTAAATAATGTTGCTTTGTTCTTTTTTAAATTACTTACCTACAGTTTCTGAAGACATCATGATTCTGCCAGTGGCAATCGATTTAAAGACTAGTAGCACATTAAATGATGCGTTTGTTTTCTTTTTCAATTTCTGAACCAATCATACAAAGACAGTGTACTTATATATGTTAATAGTTCACCCGCTAGCCATAATATAGTGTATACGCTGCACTCGTATATTATTATTAAGTTTTTAAAGTGCAAAGCTGCATCTTCAAAAGATGCATGATCGAATACTATATTACCTATACAGAAATAAGTACATATTAAATAAAAAACATAAAAGCGTTACTATTAATAAGTTAAACCTCACATGGGACAATAGAATAATTTTTGTATGATTTTTCGAATAGATTTGTCGAATTTCGGAAGTGTGTCTGGTCTAGTGACGCTTTATTATTAAATTAGACATCAGAAAGAAATTAGTGCCCTGTGTGATGGTTAATGTATGAACGGCAGAACGGCCACCAGAAGCACCACTGCTGTAACGATAACAGAATCGCTTTTGTTCCGGCCTAATCAAACGACCGATCAGCAATTGTTATACATCGACATCTGTTCAATTGTTTCGAATCCTTCATGTGTGTGTGTGTGCGCGCGCGTCTGTATGTGTCATTTTTTTAAAAGCGCATCTATGTACATACATACCTATAGATTTACATTCATATAATGACACGTTGAGCAAAATATGTACATATGTACCTGTATATATATATATATATATATAGATATGTATATGTATGTATATATAGGTATATAATTGTATAGAAGAGTGTGAATCACATCACCAATTTAACATGACAGTTTAATATTAAAATGCGTGCAATTACTACTGCAAGCAAACGTGAATCGTTTGGCAGTTTGTTGATTTTATTTTATTACCTACTACAATTTATAACCATGCGGTAATATGAACCGCTTTGAGAAAACATCTATACTAATATAGATACTTGAACACATAGATATAGATATACAGTTGCAATATTAAAATTGTCAACGCAATGAAATATGATTGTAGGAATAATATGTTAAGGGAAGTGTTTCACACCTCAAGTGATGCGAGATGGAATGATTAATAATATTAATTTGCAATTAATTTCATGTGTAGGCAATCAAGCAAGCAATCATTTTATTTCAAATTTTTTGCTGAGATGCGCGATCACCAGTGCCGTACCAAAGTATATTTAATTTTGTCCATCATACTTTTTATAGAACATATAATATTTGTTTGAACTGAATGCAGCTCTGTAATGTGAAATACATCTCGCGCATGTTATATGTATGAAACATATAGTATAGTATAGTATAGGGTTATGATCGAGTGACAAGGCTACTTGATTGATGAAGCGGCCAGTAATTACATTCCCATTATTAACTATTAATGTCCAATCCTACACTGTACCAAATAATGTTCACTCTCTGATGTGATGCGCTCTTTTTGCGTTATGGGCTAAAGTTAAAATGTTGGATAATTTATTCTAGAATAAAATATAAATATCACTCTGATGGTAGGTATACCTCGTATAGCTTTACTTTTGGTGTGTAGAATGTTTTTAATATAGTATATGTACAGAACATAGTATATAACTAGGTAGATGTGTATATATATATATAGTACTATACCTACTTCCGGTGTAAAGCTTTTGAGAATATATATGTATATATATATAAAGCTTTCATCGCACAGTTTTACTGTATAAGTAATATTAAAAGCTCTCGATTTGCAGCGCCCCCATGAATATTTAGCATTAATACTAAAAGCGACGCCGTCAAGAGACACTTTACATTTCTCTCTCAACTCACGTACATACATACATACATACATACATACATACACTACATACATAGATATACTTTTCTCTCTTTCTCATTTGTTACTCTCTTTTTATTTCAATTTCTGTCCCCTTTCGATTCAAATTAGAATACTAAAATAATGATTAGGGTTGTTCTTTAGGATGTTCATTTCATCATCATCTGTCGTATATAAGTTGATGGCTGTTGTCATGTTAATGCTATATATATATATATATGCGACTAATTCTCCTTGATTTTGATTTTATCAAATATCTCTATAGTTGTGTGTGTGTGTGTGTGTGTTAAGTGAAGGATTACCATATCATCGCCGTATGATGATGATGATGATGATCACATCTGGATACGAACCCCGGACCATATGTGCACCCACTCTACTAATAAATGTGTGCACCCTTAATAACATTTTATTGTGTCCTATTAGGTATCACTAAATAAACACTTTCATTCATCACTATATTTTTATTCTATTATTACATTATCGTCCACCCTTATATTTTTATGGAAACTAAATATATTCTTTTTTTAATATCTAGGATTAGAGTAATCAATCAAGATTTGTTCTAATTTTTATTACGCATTTCTAATTCGTTGAAATCTAACATATTTTATTATAAGTTTATAGATTTACAAACAAAAAATTATTTATTGTTATTAGATAGTTAAATTTATTAATTTTTTTTTTTTTTTCTTCAATGTTGTATATTTTCAATTCTGTAGTGTTCCTAAATATATAAATAAAAACGATCTTCGCACGTGTGTGTGTGTTAGCCACGTGACATTGATTGGCTGGGCGTCTCCTAGTGTCCTGGTGTTTGATTGGTTGACGCTCTGTATTCTATCTTTTGTCGCCGCCACCACCACCGGAGCGCCACCGTACATTAAAGCGTTAACGTACATACATACATACATACAGTATAACGTCTGTCCGTTCACGCATTCAATCCCGAATAAATCATCGCGCTCCAATTCTAATTCTAAGTCAGAGTTTAGAGCGTACGTCACGCAGGCACAAAGAATAGATTTCTATTACAATTTTCATTTTAAAAAGTATATACTAGGTACGTACAAATCATCAATAAGTACAGAAACTGTTGATGACCCTTGAGTAACCACCCACCTACCTACCTTATAAGGTGTAACAATGTAATAAAACAAAGATCACATTATTGTTCCATTGCATATTATAGTTATAGGGTAGGGGCGGATGACGTGTACATTAGACTCGGTCTGTCACCTCGCCAGTGGCGTACCTACATATACATGCATGTTTTATTCATTCTACCCTCCGACTCCATATTAAAACTACAAGCGGAAGCTGTTGTGCTTTATTTAACCAGCATCATTATTGATTAGTAGCACCCTTAACACTGACTACTACC
>JADQWA010000276.1:601-26886 GCA_018344505.1 Nebria ingens riversi | reverse complement strand
TTCGTAAAAGAAAGTAAAAAAGTGCATTTTGCCATAAAAGTACCACGGGACATTTTTTGAAAATACGCGCGAGCACTGCAATCGTATTTCGCGCCCATTATGACACCACACAATTTCTGCTCCTATCTTTACCCTTTCCTCACTCTCCCGGTCTTCCGTTTCTTTTCGTTTTGGAACGTATTCCAAGATACAACAATTTAAATATATCCTTACTACTGCCAACTAGCGAGAGTTTTAAATTTTAATTACAGGGGTGCGAATAATTTTCGAGCCAAGCTCACAAAGTACAAAACTCGTTGGTGGCGTTAGTAACATTAACCAAGATGTCGGACGTAATGACTAATGTGTTTGACAGATGTACTATCACAATGTAGAGGCTACGATTGGCCACGCATTGTGAACCGAACTGAACTTAAGTGATTCCGAACTTGTTTTTTACTAAAAGATCAATCTTGTATTCAAAAATTATTGCTACACAAAAAAGTAAACAAATAAACACCTGACCGAATAACAATGGCCGGCGTAATGACCAATTTTGTAGTACAACGTTTTATCGCTAGGCAGATAGCGAATTGTTAATTTCGATTCTAGGCTTTTTTGGTACTACTTTTAAATATAAAGACCGAAAGTCTATCCCCATAAACCCTAATTTGTAAAAATATGATTGTACAGCATATATACATATTCATATTTCATATCTTTTCTTTCTGTTGCTTTCTGCGAGTGTCGTGGAGTGTCGCCTGTCGTGCCTGTGTGAGTTGGCGTGAATGAGTATAACTTCACGCACAAAGTTTTTCTCGTATTTCTTCCGCCCTTGTGTTAAAATTTGTCAAGATTTTTCTCGTAAACAAATATGAATATTAACGTTTTTTAAATTTAAACAAATATCTGACAGTTATTAGAACACTATATACTTAAGTGTATCATCAAATTTGATAGGTTCGTAGATAATTTTTGACGTGTAGGTTATATATATATATAATTTTGGTCATCTTAAGAAATCTTGCAATTCATATCCTGTTAGCAATTCAATTGTTCTAAGATAGAACCGATTGGTGTATTGCTATGTGCAATTGTTAGATTTAGTGAAATTTGTTTAGGTCATGTGTACTGTGTTTTTAGTTTCAGGAATTATTAAGAATGTCTTCAGGACGTCCTATTAAATGTGTGGTAGTAGGCGATGGTACTGTGGGTAAAACTTGTATGTTAATCTCATATACAACCGACAGTTTTCCTGGAGAATATGTTCCTACTGTGTAAGTATTGAAAACAAAATAGTAACAAAGCTTCTTGTTAAATCTTAAATGTGCTGGTATTACGGTACACTATGATCTTGAAATGGTGTGTTGTTGTGTCTTCGTTTTGTGCCTTTCACACAAAATGTTTACTTTATTGAATTTGCTAATATTTATGTTCGCGTGATTTTAACTTTATTAACTAAACTGGTCTAGGTAAACGACCTTAGACCCGCTTCGCGGGTAATATACATTTCACTTTTCGACTTGTGAAGACGGTTTAACGTTGAACAAATTCCATTTATTAAGCGAGTTTTTGTTAGTTAACACACGTTTGAATTCATTTGGTCTGGTTAATACGATGACGTGACAGCTATTTATTTTATTTAGATATGTATGTATACGTACAAAAACAGATTGAAATATTTAAGTAAGACTTCATTAAACATCTGCAGTGTCTTGCACTGGCTTTTCTTATACGTAGTAGGTATATTTTGTTTAGATAGGAGGGATACTAAAATACAAAATTTAAAAAAAAAAATTATTCATTACACTAAATTAGAGATTATTATTGCCGGACGTTTTTTAGTTTTCAAATGAACTTAAACCTAATAAAATATTTTATACATATATATATATAATATATCAGTATTTTAGTACCTTTGAAACGCTTTTTAACTAAATCTTTGTAAACAGTAGAGTAAATCAAACAGAGAATAAATGTGTTAAAATCAAAAACAAAAAACAATTATTTGTATACATATGAAATATAACTAATTAAATAAATTGTATTAGTTAAGACCATAAAAAAACAAACAAAATATTTATTAAAACGATTTTATAATATTATTATCATTATTTTGACTTACATTTAATTAACAAAAACGATGAAATAACACATTGAATTTACGATAGACAAATGAACTTAAAACCTAATAAAATACTAAATTAGAGATTATTATTGCCAGTTTTTAGTTTTTGAACAAAAACCAAAAAAAATATATATATATATATATATAGTATTTTAGTAACCTTTGAAACGCTTTTTAACTAAATCTTTGTAACAGTAGATGTTAAATGACAAATTATTTGAGTCTATTTTATTTTCCTGTTAAACATTTGACAAAAATAGTTGATACGATTTATTAAATATAATTTCCCATACATAACAATGGCAATATATTAATAATAAAAATTAAAATTTCAATAACAATTTCCTTGTAACTGGTACACTTTTTGATGAAAAATTTCAAACAAAAGATGTGCGAAATATTTATACCTTTCATTTTAAACTATTTTTACTGTAAGTGCAGCCGTTTCGAAGATATTACAGAAACCGCTAAAAATTACTAGAATTAACATACACTTATATCAAAAATAGGTTTTCTTGCTAGCCATATACAATATTAAGTTTAAAGTTTCATAATTTTATCTTCGCTTACACACAGATAGGCGTCATTCCAAAAATAGTTAGTTTTGATTCAGGGAAGGTCAAAAGATGTATTTCCGTCAAAATTTCGAGATCGATTTTTTTTATGATTACAATACTTATTCATACAAGAAAGTAAAAATTACTTCATTTCAAATTCAACAGAATCAAATCCTTTTGAATCTTATGCCATTATAATATTACTGTCACATAAACGATGTGATATTGGTAATTATCATTTGTTAAGTTATAACTAATAGTGTTGCAATTGGGCATTAGTTATTGTTGAAGCAAAATTTCTTATTTTTACTGTTATTCAACGAACTTGACATAATTAGTTCATAAAAAACACATTTTTTACGCAATTGTATCCAATTTTATTTAGAATTATAGGAAAACAAACGATTAGGGTTGATAACTATCTTTATTTTTTTATTACGAAAGTTTCTTGAAATTTTAGATAATTAACCTTAATTTTATTGTGTAAAATTTATATATTTAAAGATAATTTTTTTAATTTGCGCGTTGGCGGCTATTTTGATCAACAATAATTACGTTAACCAGAAAATGAGTTCGATCAACGCGTACATTTAAGTTCGCCGTACGTAGTACAGAAGAGCTTAAGTGTTTGGTTGTAACATTCTCGGATCGAAAAATTTCCCTAACAAAAAGTTCGTCTTTTATCGCCCTAATTCCGAAAACTTAAATATGTGATATACTTGGCAACATGTTGGTCGCTCGCTATTCGTAAGCCCATATTTAGTAAAATTTTCTCCTCTGAAGGTACCGAAACGTTTTTAACCAAACATATTGTGTAGGTGTCCGATAGAATACGCTCGCATTTTAAATCCAATCAGAGCTGTATTTCATATTGGGCAGCCAAAAAAGGGGCAGGTCATAAAAGCAATTAAAAAAAAAAAAATACCAAAAGAAAACCTCGTAAAATTGAATATTTTTTTATGTATCTAAAATTTATTTAGGCTATAACGGAAAGCCGTAAAACGATGAAATAAAAAAACTAAAATAAATTATACTGTTTTGTTTTAATATATTGTTTATTTATATAGAAATTCGACATGCCAAAGTTTAGGCAACAGCTCGCCGAATATACTTTTTATAATAACCAAGTTATAAATAAAGATATATTTGATTGATTACTATATCATTGTTGAGTCATTTGTTGCTTTGATCATTATAATCATAGTAAATATATTGTTTATTTATTCAAAAATTCGCCATGCCAAACTTCAGACATTGGCACAGCTAATACTAAACAGCTCGCCGAATATGTACTTTTTATAATACTCAAGATACAAAATAGATATCTTTGATTGTTTATTATGTCATAGTTGATTTGATTGTCACTTTAATAATTATTAATTATAGTACAAATATTGTTTATTTAAATAGAAATTCGCCATGTTAAACGCATTGGTGCTGATGATGCTAAATAGTTTTAGCAGAATTAAGTTGGATGCTATTTTATATTATTTTTTAACTATCCTATGTCTAACTAAAACATTTTATACATTATTAGTTTAATGCTAATTCAATTAACATTAATTTCAGTAAGAAAAAGAAAATGTTCATTTCGTAATTTCTACTGTTCGTTTTTGTTGCCTTGTAATCCTGACTTCACGTTCAAGGTTAATGTGTTCCGTAATACGACACTTTTATCAACTGTGGTTTTAATTTTCACATGTTTCATTTAATTAGATTCGATAATTATTCCGCACCAATGGTTGTTGATGGTATCCCTGTGAGTTTGGGGTTGTGGGATACGGCAGGCCAAGAAGACTATGATAGATTACGGCCTTTAAGTTATCCACAAACCGATGTTTTCCTGATTTGTTTTAGCGTAACAAGTCCATCCTCATTTGAGAATGTTACCTCAAAATGGTATCCAGAAATCAAACATCATTGTCCAGACGCACCAATGATTTTAGTTGGTATGTTTTCACATGTATGCAATAGTTACAATCTGATATTTATTTTCCACTTTCCAGGTACAAAGATAGATTTGCGTGATGATCGCGAAACGCTTACAGCGTTGGCTGAACAAGGACTGTCGCCCATCAAACGTGAACAAGGCCAAAAATTAGCGAATAAAATCCGAGCGGTAAAATACATGGAGTGTTCGGCGTTAACACAACGTGGATTGAAACAAGTTTTCGATGAAGCGGTTCGAGCGGTTTTGCGACCCGAGCCACAAAAACGACGTCAACGAAAATGCTCACTGCTATAAGAGGTACAAGTACAAACAACGCTATTTATTGTTACAGATAATACAATACATCGAATACTTCAATTTTTAAGTTATATTTATAAACATAGGTACTTTTTATATTTATTACAATTTTAATAGAAAAACACGTGTTTTACGTTTTTCCCCGACGATAAGGCTACATTATTTTTGTTTATATCTCTTTTGTCCTACCGGTTACCACCCCTGTAGCCAGTAAACTAAAAATATATTTATCATGAAAATGCACCAATTGCGCATTACGTCAAGCTGCCATATGTCTACACTCTGTACTGAGTATCTTTAATGATTATAGGATATATTGAGGATAGTTGTTACTTAGAATTATGTACACAGCTACACGCACAACATATCGGGTGTCTATTTTTTTGTTATATAAGAAATGCAATGGTAAAATTTTCATTAGGCGATCATTTCTTCTCCTATTAATTTTAGAACAAAAATGTAAAGACAAATGATGTTCAGGATTAAAAACTTCATCTAATGAGATATAGTACGTCTCGAGACAGACGTAAATAAAAATTTTCATCTTTGGGCTGTTTACAGGGTGCAATGAGAAATTAAATAAATTTAATTGTTACCTTGATTTTATTATTGTTAAAAATAATGGATAGACATACTAGCAAATAAATAATAATAAAATCAAAGTTACAATTTAATAAACACAAACTGTCAAACTCAAACAATAAAACATCTGCAGTGTATTGCCTGGACTTTCTTAAACGTATTAGACATATTTTGTTTAGATTTTTATTTTAATAACCTTTCTATATAAACAAAATATGCCTAATACGTATAAGAAAGTCCAGTGCAATACACTGCAGATATTTTAATCTTTAAATAAACTAAGAACCTAACAAAATATTTATATATCACATTTTATTAGCCTTTGAAACTCTTTTACACTCGAAATATGTCATACGTATAATTTCCCATACTTACGTAACCATGGCAACAAATACAATTTTAAATAGCAATTTTCTTGTAATCGGTACACTTATTGAAGAAATTTTTCAAACAAAATTTCTGTATAATATTAATATCTTTCATTTTGAATAATAGTATATTTTCTTTAAGTGCAGCCGTTTTGGAGATATTGCAGAATTTCCAAAAAAAAAAAAAACTATTAGAGTAAACATGCACTTCCGGTTTGAATATACTTTTCAAAAATAGGTTTTCTTCCGAGCCATATACAAGTTTTAAGTTTAAAATTTCATGATTATTGCATTGGCAGTTTTGGCTGTAGAACGTTCAAACACACAGATGCAATTCCAAAAATTGTCAGACTCGACTCAGGGAAGGCTAAAAGGCGTATTTGCGTTAAAATCTCGAGTTATTATTATATTATATTGGGCCCACAAAAAAGGCCAGACCTAAAAACCATTTTTTTTTAATTTCTATTATACCATAAAAATCTACGTAAAATGACAATTTTTTGATGTAACTAAAGTGTATTCAGGTTACAACTGAAAGCCGTAAAACAATAATGAAAATAATCATTTTTAAAATAAATAAAAACGTTGACCATGTATTGCCCTAAACTTTCTTATACGTAGTCAGTATATTTTGATTTGATAGTATAAAAATTAAAATATAAATTTCAAGAAAATATTTTCATTCATTATGATAATAACTTTATTGTAACTATTGAGTATAAACAAAATATACCTACTACGTATAAGAATGTCCAGTGCAATAGTTCTAATTATAATTTCATTGCATGCTATCTTATTCGGCTATTCTAAAACAAACGTGCAATTAAATTGTAAAGTTACTTTATGGTCAGATTTCTAAAAGACATATTTTAGATTTAAAATGTTCGATACTATAGTAGTATAAACGTACAATTTCAATCTAGTATTTTTTAACATGCAAGAAAATATAATTAGGTATTAATTACACAATATTAAAAATTAGGGTAAAAGTGAGTCTTAGGTGGTCTCGTTGACATTTAGCAAAAAAAAAAAAATACACATAACCACTGAAAGATAGTTCCAGATAGTTCATCGAAAGGGTTTTCTTATATTAATATTTTGAACAACTTTTGTTTGAAACATTTCTTCAAAAAGTACCAGTTACGAGAAAATTGCTATTGAGATTCTGCCTTGTCTTATTTAGGTATATTGCCATAGTTACATAAGTATAGAAAATTATATATAATAAATCGCATCTACTATGCATGTCAACTGTTTAGAATATTCAAATATTTTGACATTTCAAATTTATTGTCACAAATAAGTTGAGTGAAAAAGCGTTAAGATTTATTGAATAAACCTAGCTGAAAGGTGGCGCCGTCTATGCAAAAAAAAGTAAGAGGAACTTAGCCTAATAGTTTGTATCCTTAATGTGAACTTGGGAAATTCACCACTAGATGAAGCGGAAAAACAAACGAAAATTTATTATCTCATAATAGTATTCTTATCTTATCTGTACAGATAGATAAAAATAATTAATATTATAAAAATTAAGCACAGCTTAGGCAACGATAGATGAGCGGTCTAAAGAATGCGAGGGAGGTTCCCTATTTTAGCACAACGGTTCAATGAAATATGCATAAAAACCTAAATAAATACGTTATCACCTTTTAGCGCTCTATTAAAATTTGACAATGCAAACGACCAAACAAATGTTCATAACAAACAATCCGCGTCACGCGCATGACTTTTGTCGGGCGATTGTAGGCCCACTCTTATCTCGACTCTATGACTAATCCAATAATAAGTTAAACTAAAAAACCAGCGTCGGTGTGTTTATTTTAATTTTATAAGTACGGCATAATTTCGTGTTGTATGATTAAATAAAATAACATGGAGAGCAAAACCATGTGATTTATTAAAAAGTTTATTAATTTGTTGTATAAGATTTTCATATTATTATCGTGTTTGTTCAATTATATTTTATTTATAAGAAATAAATATTAAAATATTTAATGACGCCGCCTATGGCTTTAAGAGTTGAATTGATAAGCGGAGCATTGCCTAAGCTGTAAGATAATTACACTTTGTTATATTTCATGAACGTTTATTATTGATAACTTATCAATAGTTATCAATAATAAACGTTCATGAAATATAACAAAGTGTAATTATTTTACTTTATTTTTAAATATGTTGTTTCATATAGTAAAGGCTGAGAATATTAATTATTTAATTAATATTATGTTTGAATTTAGAAAATAGTCAATAAAAGTCAAATAACTTGTTTCTGCGTATGAACGCAAGAATCAAATGTTATCTCAAAATTCAGGAAGTCACTAAACTGTGACTCATATTCATATGATTTAACTCAATAAATGGTAAATATTCGGTCGAATTTGCGGCTGTACTCAACCGAGTAGAATTTGATGTTTTTTTTTCTCTTTTCTTTCGTAATTATAATTTATTTGCAAAACTATTGATTTGATTGTTACTTTGATAATTTTAATTATAGCACAAATATTCTTTATTTATTCAGAATGTCGCCATGCCACATCTTAGGCATTGACCAAAGACGAGCTCTGAGAGTTAATTTATATTATTATTTTATATATTAAATATAATAATATAAATTTTATATATATATATATATATATATATATATATATATATATATATATATATATATATATATATATATTGAAACATAATAATATAAATTAAATGCTCAGAGCTCGCCTTCGGCCAATGCCTAAAATTTGGCATGGCGAGATTCTGAATAAATAAAGAATATTTGTGTTATAATTAAAATTATCAAAGTAACAATCAAGTCAACAATAACAATATAGCGACATTTTATATCTTGAATAATATAAACATTAGATATTCGGCGAGCTGTTTAGTATTGGCTGTCAATCAAGGTTATCTTTTTCCTTGGTTATTATAAAAAGTATACTCGGCGTCGGCGAGCTGCTGTCTAATCTTTGGCATGTCGAATTTCTGTAGAAATAACTATTATTGCACTATAATTAAAATAAACGAAGTAACAATCAAATCAACAATGATATAGTAATCAATCTAAAATATCAACTGCCATATATATTATTCAAAGCATCGCGCAAGCCGGAAAACACAAAAACAATTCAATAGTTTTTTATTTATTTTAAAAATAAATATGTTCATTATAAGTAGATAAAAGTTGGGATAAATTCGGGAGATACAATTGCAAGAATGATTCATAGTTAGGAAGCCAGCATTAGCGCGAATGTAATAAACAATTTTAGTAGGGCGGTGTCAACATTTTACTCGAGTTTATACTAATAATAAGTAAATACAACGTTAATATACGCTTTCTTGAGATATTCATCGGTAGTTGCATTCCTTAGATTGGATATCAATTATATGTTAAGAAAAACCATCAGGTTCGTTTACTTCTAAGTAAATGTGATGGGAGCGCTACTGTGTAGAGGTGCGAGGTAGAGCGTTCTGCAGCCAATGTATAAACTAAAGTCTGAGGTCGGTAATTGTAGTTTCTATATTGGAATAGCGACAGACTTTTAAACAAATAGACGGGTTTAAACAGCGCGAATTTTAAAACCAAAATTTTTTTTTCATTATATTTTTAATATCGAAGAAGTCAGAGGCCATCATACGTGAAACAGAATTTAATAGAAATGAAGGGAAAAATTAAACAAAAATTGTTTTTATTCAAGTAAGTTTAGAGGTATATTACGAATTGAAATATTTCTTAGCTTCCGAAAATCTATTATTTCGGGAGTAAGGTCTGTTTTATAAAAATTTATTCATTTCGGTAACATAATTTCTATGAAATTTAGATCAATATTTCTTATTTCTATGTTTATACCTTTTGGAGTCCAAATTATAAAATCGCATTTTGTTCTACCGCTAACATAAGTATGTATAATTGACAGCCACTCTAAGGAATGCAACTACCGATGAATATCTCAAGAAAGCGTATATTAACATTGTACTTACTTATTATTAGTATAAACTGGGGTAAAATGTTGAGACCGCTCTACTAATATTGTTTATTACATACGCGCTAATGCTGGCTTCCTAACTATGAATTGTATTTACCCCAACTTTTATCTACTTTAGATAGGCGCGTGCTATGCGAAATACGAATGATTTTTAACTCGCCGTAAAAAAGTAATGAACGTATTTATTTTTAAAATAAATTCAAAATTGATTGAATTGTTTGTATTTTCCGGTTTGCGCGATGCTTTGAATAATACATACGACAGTTGATATTTTAGATTGATTATTATATCATTGTCGATTTGATTGTTAGTTAGATTATTTTAATTATAGTGTAATAATAGTTATTTATACAGAAATTCGACATGCCAAAGTTTAGGCAACAGCTCGCCGACGCCGAGTATATTTTTTATAATAACCAAGGAATAAAGATATCTTTGATTGACAGCCGATACTAAACAGCTCGCCGAATATCTAATGTGTATATTATTCAAGATATAAAATAGATATCTTTGATTGATTACGCTATATTGTCATTGTTGATTTGATTGTTACTTTGATAATTTTAATTATAGCACAAATATTCTTTATTTATTCAAAATCTCGCCATGCCAAATTTTGGGCATTGGCCGAAGGTGAGCTCTGAGCATTTAATTTGTATTATTATGTTTCAATATATATATATATATATATATATATATAATATATATATATATATATATATATATATATATATATATATATATATATATATATATATATATATATATATATATATATATATATATATATATATATATATATATATTTTGGGCATTGGCCGAAGGTGAGCTCTGAGCATTTAATTTATATTATTATGTTTCAATATATATATATATATATATATATATATATATATATAATATATATATATATATATATATATATATATATATATATATATATGTATATGTATATATATATATATATATATATATATATATATATATATATATATATATATATATATACTGTGACGGTTTCTTATGGTCATAACCGCTTCCCGCACGTTTACTAGGGTTATGCTCGGGCGCCAATACGGAGGGGAGAAAGGATCTTTAAAAGGAACTTGAAGGGTGAAGGGGTGAGACGGTTTCGAGACGTGCGGGGCCCTGATTGCTTGGTGGAGGTAACAGTGTCCAGGATCTAGGTGTTTATTGAAACCACAGATGTAATTGAAACATTATTTATTCTGAATAATGAAATATATAGTAGATACAATGAGTCCAGCGGTGGCGGAGTCCTTTGGAGTTAGTCTTGAAGACGCGGTTGTTGCGGTTTTGTCGCGTTGTACGGTGATATGTTCGGGAGATACCTAGAGAACAGACATACCTTCGGTTCCTATTTATATTTATATATATATATATATATATATATATATATATATATATATATATATACGAGGGTGGTCTGAAAAGTTTCCGACCTAACAAAGATACAAGAGATTTTTTTTGATTTTTTTTTTCTACACACTTCTCCCAGCGATGCTCCCATCTCTTTAACCCGTCCAAATAGTACTCGGCGTTTTTCTCTGCAAAATAATTGTTCACGAAGGTGATTGCCTCTTCATTTGACGAAAATCTCTGTCCTCCGAGCGCAATTTTTAGATGAGGGAACAAAAAGAAGTCGCTTGGGGCTAGATCTGGTGAGTAAGGCGGATGGTCAAGCAGTTCAAACCGTAATTCGTGGATTTTCGCCATGGCAACCGCTGAGGTGTGAGACACGTTTTTGGTCTAACGTGAGCAAACGCGGCACCCAACGCGCGGACAGCTTTCTCATGTCTAAATGTTGATTTAATATGTGACAAACACGTTCTTTTGACATGAGCTCGCCTTTGCCCAATGCCTAAAATGCATGGCATAAAGAATATTTGTGCTATAATTAAAATTATCAAAGTAACAATCAAATCAATAGTTCGCAAATAAATTATAATTATGAAAGAAAGAAAAAAGTCGCAAACTCGACCGAATATTTACCATTTATTGAAATAAATCATATGAATATGAGTCACAGTTTAGTGACTTCCTGAATTTTGAGATAACATTTGCTTCTTGCGTTCATACGCAGAAACAAGTTATTTGAGTTTTATTGACTATTTTCTAAATTCAAACATAATATTTATTATTTTTATCTATCTGTACAGATAAGATAAGAACACAATTGTGAGATAACAAATTTTCGTTTGTTTTTCCGCTTCATCTAGTGGTGAATTTCTCAAGTTCACACTATGGTATCAAACTATTACCTTTCAGCTAGGTATATTCAAAAAATCTTATCAATAATTTTTTTTGTATTATTGGAGATAAAAAATAAAATAAAACATAATAGGCACTTTTTCATAGTTTTTTTTTTCTCTAATACAAAACAAAATTGACGAAATTTTTACCATGCATTCGTTATACAAATACACATCGAATGGTATTTAAAAAAAAATTAAATAGGCACGAGCTTGATGGTTGACCTTAATATTTTAAAAAATCATCATACGTGATACAGAATTTATACCCTTCGGAGTCCAAATTATAAAATCTACCACTAAAGCTCGTCTTACACTACACAATATATTCTACAAGAAATTGATCAACATTTGGAACACTCTAAATTGTGTAGTATCATACAGCAAATTGTGTGAAAAATTGTCAAGTTTGACAATTTTTCACACAATTTGCTGTATAATACTATACTACACAATTTAGGTTGTTCCAAATGTTGAACACTATATGTGTAGTGAAGACGAGCTTTAAGGTGAACTATCAAGCTCACTAAAACATCGTGCCTTGCAAATTAAAAAAAAACACTCGATGTATAACGACGGATGGTAAAAATTTCGTTAATTTTAAACTTGTATTAATTGGAGAGAAAAAATAAAAACTATGAAAAAGTGCCTATTTTGACGGTTTTTATTTTTTATCTGCTACATTACATGTTTAAAATAAACGAAAATTTGACCATGCATTCGTTATGCAAATACACATCCATGTTTTGTTTTCAATACTTAGGCCAGCTTGGAGATATTTTGGATTTAATGGTTTTTCGTAATTTTTATGGTATTAAGACCAAAAGTACCAATGTGTTCGAAATATCTTTCATACATTTTATTCTACGAAATATCTTTTATTGTAACGTGAAAATAGCTTATTTCTAATTTTATAGCGTTTTCGCGATTCTAAGATTTTTTGAATATACCTACCTGTAAGGTGGCGCCGTCTATGCAAACAAAAGTTAAGAGGAACTGAGCCTAATAGTTTGTATCCAGTGTGAACATGAGAAATTCACCACTAGATAAAGCGGAAAAACAAACGAAAATTTGTTATCTCACAATTATATTCTTATCTTATCTGTACGAATAGATTAAATTAATAAATATTATGTTTGAATTTAGAAAATAGTCAATAAAAGTCAAATAACTTGTTTCTGCGTATGAACGCAAGAAGCAAATGTGATCTCAAAATTCAGAAAGTCACTAAACTGTTACTCATATTCATATGATTTAATTCAATAAATGGCAAATATTCGGTCGAATATGCGGCTGTACTCATCCGAGTAAAATTTGATGTTATTTTTTCTTTTCTTTCATAATTATAATTTATTTGCAAACTATTGTCTTGATTGTTACTTTGATCATTTTAATTATAGCACAAATATTCTTTATTTATTCAGAATGTCATCATGCATTTTAGGTATTAGGCAAAGGCGAGCTCAGATTTATATATTTTATATTTATATATATATATATATATATATATATATATATATATATATATATATATATATATATATTTTGAAACATAATAATATAAATTAAATGCTCAGAGCGAGATTCTGAATAAATAAATAATATTTGTGCTATAATTAAAATGATCAAAGTAACAATCAAATCAACAATGACAATATAGCTTAATCAATCAAAGATATCAATTTTATATCTTGAATAATATACACATTAGATATTCGGCGAGCTGTTCAGTATTGGCTGTCAATCAAAGATATCTTTATTCCTTGGTTATTATAAAAAGTATACTCGGCGTCGGCGAGCTGTTGCCTAAACTTTGGCATGTCGAATTTCTGTATTAAATAACTATTATTTCACTATACTTAAAATAATCGAAGTAACAATTAAATCAACAATGATATAGTAATCAATCTAAAATATCAACTGTCATATGTATTATTCAAAGCATCGCACAAGCCGAAAAATATAAAAAACAATTCAATAAATTTTTAATTTATTTTAAAAATAAATACGTTTATTTCTTTTTTACGGCGAGTTAAAAATCATTCGTATTTCGCATAGCACGCGCCTATCTAAAGTAGATAAAAGTTGGGGTAAATAAAATTCATAGTTAGGAACCCAGTATTAGCGCGTATGTAATAAACAATATTAGTAGAGCGGTCTCAACATTTTACCCCAGTTTATACTAATAATAAGTAAGTACAATGTTAATATACGCTTTCTTGAGATATTCATCGGTAGTTGCATTCCTTAGAGTGGCTGTCAATTATACATACTTATGTTAGCGGTAGAACAAAATGCGATTTTATAATTTGGACTCCAAAAGGTATAAACATAGAAATAAGAAATATTGATCTAAATTTCATAGAAATTATGTTACCGAAATGAATAAATTTTTATAAAACAGACCTTACTCCCGAAATAATAGATTTTCGGAAGCTAAGAAATATGTCAATTCGTAATATACCTCTAAACTTACTTGAAAAAAAACAATTTTTGTTTAATTTTTCCCTTCATTTCTATTAAATTCTGTTTCACGTATGATGACCTCTGACTTCTTCGATATTAAAAATATAATGAAAAAAATTTTACGTTTTAAAATCGCGCTGTTTATACCCGTTTATTTGTTTAAAAGTCTGTCGCTATTCCAATATAGAAACTACAATTACCGACTTCAGACTTTAGTTTATAAATTGGCTGCAGAACGCTCAACCTCGCACCTATACACAGTAGTGCCTATCTCATTTTCTTAGAAGTAAACGAACCTGATGATTTTTCTTAACAAAATTTTATAACTTTCGTTTCTATACCGTTACTGCAAACGTACAATTTCAATCTAGTAACTTTTGACTGAGGCGTAAGATTGTTTATTGCTACCCAGACTATATATCCGAATATTTGGTGTATTTATACTTCATAATTAAAAAAAAACTATAATATTAATAAAACATTGGATAGCAGTGAAATTATTCATAGAATTAAGCCTAAATTTCATCAAGTTATCGTATTATCTGTATACAACTATTTCATATAAGTAACATATTTTATGACTCGCTTTATTTCCAGATTTGTCAGCTCATGGTAAAGCCTAAAGTATCTCTTCACGTATATTTTGCTCTATTTTTCCACTAGATCTGATTAATATGTTAAATGGAATCGGCCTTAAAGTTATAATCAGATAATTAAAAAAAGGGAACTATAAATGTTAACGATGTTCAAAGTGTTATTTTCGAATAGAAATTTGTTTTTCTACTAGTAATAACATCTATACTCATCTGGTGCAGCGTCTTTTATAATAATGATATTTTGTAACTCTGGACCCATTTTTAATACTCCTTACTCTTTTATATGGTAATCTATTTATGAAATCATGTTAACGAAAAGTAGCATTCTTCGTATACCTCAAATTTTTATACAATTTTTTTATTTGAATCTTCCAAAAAGCAACATACATTTGAAACAATTCGCACATATATCTTTTTTTAATTTCAACATACCAGCACTGCCTTTATTGTGAAAATAATTCCATTTCTTTGTAATTATTATTATTTAGTTTTTCTAAAAAAAATGTGCCATTGTTAGAAAAATTCAATGCGCCATATCTCAATTATTTAAAAATATTGCTTTACTCGAATAATAATATTATGTATATATCGTAGCATAATTGACACTGAGCAGCTCATATTATAGTTATTATATAAATATAAAATAATTCACAACAAATCATCACATTTAATTTTGTAGTATTCGCACTGAAAATATTAAATTAAGTTTAAACATTCAGGCAAATCTTTTCTACAATAAATAAATTAAATAATGTGATTTAAAAAGAAATAATTTTAACTTGGACTGTATTGTATTAAAAACCAAAGTTAATCTATATTTATATTCTAGTCATCGACTTTTTTGAGTCAGAGGACTATTTGCATTTGATGATATTTGTTTAGTTTGTAGACAGCAAATATTCTTTTTTAAGGCACCACTATTTGTCTTTTGTGTGTTTGATAATATAACAACTAACGACGTAATAATTTACATTTTGTAAAATGTTTTATGTATTAAAATAAAATATAAATCTATATATAACATTTTTATAACCAATTAATCAAAAAAATCTTTTTCACTTTGATATTCCCTCTTTCCGTTCAAACCGTAATTCGTGGATTTTCGCCATGGCAACCGCTGAGGTGTGATGCACGTTTTTTGTCTAACGTGAGCAAACGCGGCACCCAACGCGCGGACAGCTTTCTCATGTCTAAATGTTGATTTAATATGTGACAAACACGTTCTTTTGACATGTTCATAACCTCTGCTATCTCTCTCACCTTAATTCGGCGGTCGTCTAGCACCATTTCGTGAACTTGGGCGATGTTTTCGTCGGTAGTTGCAGTTTTTGGACGTCCCGAACATTCATCGTCTCCCAAGCTCTTACGGCCACGTTTAAATTCAGCTGCCCAAAATTTCACTGTGGTAAATGATGGTGCAGAGTCCCCATACACAGAATCCAGCTCATCTTTGATTTGCGTAGACGTATTGCCTTTCAAAAACAAATATTTGGTGACAGCTCGATACTCGATTTTGTCCATTTTCATAAAAAACACTCACATCAACTCACTCAAACGACTGTTACATAATAACTGCGTGTCCAAAATGGCTGAAATGGTGAGTAACTGTCAACAGATGAACAACGAAATTCCCTAGCTTTTATTTACGAGTGCTGCTATCTTCATGTTGAGGTCGGAAACTTTTCAGACCACCCTCGTATATATATATATATATATATATATATATATATATATATATATATATATATATATATATATATATATATATATATATATACTATGTCCCATTACCATATCATTAAATCAATTTTTTTGCATTTTTTAATAGTTTAACATCTCAAAAATCATTAAACTAAAAATCAAATCATATGCGATGTTAAAAAAATTATTAAGGAATTCAAATCAATGGGCAGAAAAAGTTGGGCATAATGGGCGCAAAATACGATTGCGGTGCTCGCGCTTGTTTTCAGAGAAATGTCCCGTGTTAGTCTTATGGCAAAATGCACATTTTTTTGAAATGCAAAATCAACCCCCTAAAAAAATCTAGTAGCATATTGTTTAATATCAGCTTAAAGTTTAGTATTTTAAGTATCATTTACTATAAAAAATTAACGGGGCCCATCCATAATTACTGATTTATTGCTATTTGAAAAACACATAATTCGAAATACAAATTTCGCGTCTCTTTTATACTGCTGGTGATCATTTTTTCTGAAGTATGCGTTTAGAAACACATGTTTTGGAATAAAATAATATTTAATATGTGATTTATATTGTTAAAATACCTAAAATTCTAAATGAAAGAATATATATTTGATCATTTCGTTATCAATATGACGAAATAAACCTAAAATTATTTATTTAAAATATATTTAGGTTTACTGATTGCACAATCTGTCACTCTGATAGCGCCATTCGCACAAGTTTTTGAGCATTTTTGAGTCACTGGTTCATGTCGTTTGGTGCTTGTTTTATTGTGTCAGGTTGTGTTGACGTATAAAAACAGACGAAGCAAAGGTTCTCGTGAATCTTATCAATCGAATGAGTTTCGGAAAGATGTGAGTCGAAAACATGCAAAACCGCCAAACAGATGGGCATTGAAAAATGAAACAGAGACGACGAAAACTGCAGCGAAAAAATTGGAATTGCTGGATAACGTGGACCGGAAGACGACACTTTGAACTACAGAATTTTAAATTTTACTACGGTTTTTAATGAAATTTCACAAGTTGTAAAATGTAAAGCTTGTAACGGTGGCGTCAAATTTCATTGAGAACGTATTCGTGGTTTTGGGTTCAAAATTGCAATGATGTGTGATAATTGCTCGCAAACCGTCTTGTCCGAGAATCGGTAATTTATACGAAATTTACCGTCGTTTTGCTTTCGACATGCGCTGTTTGGGACAAGGTAATACTAGTGCAACAAATTTTGTGGCCTCATGCACTTGCCTTTCTCCGTAGCTCATAAATCGCCGGGCAAAGTGACAATCGCCGCTACAACCAGCCGCAGATCCTAGCGCAGCACGCGACAAAAGAAGCCAGGATAAGCCACAGGATACAAAATAATGCTGAAATTGGCTGAGGGCGACTACCTGTATGGTCCTGGAATCGATGATTACATGTAAGTAGAAAAACATCGGCCATGTGTTTCTTTTACGTAGGCAGTATATTTTGATTTGATAGTATATAAATTAAAATATAAAATGTTTAAATTTAAAAGAAAATATTTTCATTCATTATGTCCAGTAAAATTGTAAAGTTAGATTATTGTCAGATTTAAAAAAAAACATATGTATTTTAATATAAAGAAAATATAACTATTCATTACACATTATACCAAAAATTATTAAGGCTGGACATTTTTTGGTTTTCAATGAACTTTAAAACATACAAAGTATTTTCATATAATATTTTAAATTATTTACTAACTTTTGTAACGTTTTTTCACTAAACTTATTTGTGACACAGACGTCATTCCAAAAATAGTCAGCCTCGATTCAGGGAAGGTCAAAGGTGTATTTCCGTTAAAATTTCGAGTTTTTTACTTTCTTTTACGAAGTAATAAGTAAGTGATTACAAAATCACGAAAAAAACATTCTCGAAATTTAACGGAAATACACCTTTTGACCTTCCCTGAATCGAGTCTAACTATTACTTTCTTTTACGAAGTAATAAGTAAGTATTGTAATCACGAAAAAAAATTCTTGAAATTTTAACGGAAATACACCTTTTGACCTTCCCTGAATCGAGTCTGACTATTTTTGAATGACGTCTGTGTGTGTGTGTCTGTGTGTGTATACGCTCTACAGCTTACACGTTGAAGATAAAATTATGAAACTTTAAACTTAAGATTTGTATATGCCTGGGCGAAAACCTCCTATTTTTGAAAAGCATATTCAAACCGGAAGTGCATGTTTACTTAAGACTTTTTTTTGCAATTTCTGCAATATCTCTGAAACGGCTATACTTGCAGTAAAAATAGGTAGAATAACATTGAAAGATATTAGTATTCTGCACAACTTTCGTTTGAAACATTTCTTCAAAAAGTACCAGTTACAAGATCTTATCTTATTGATATTGCCATAGTTACGTAGGTATGGGAAATCATATATAATAAATCGCATCTACTATGCATGTCAATTGTTTTAAATATTCCAATATTTTGACATTTAACATTTATTGTCAGTGTCATAATAAGTTTAGTGAAAAACCGTTTACAAAGGTTAGTAAATAATTTAAAATATTATATATAAATATTTTCTCTGGTTTAAAGTTAATTTGAAAACTAAAACATCGCCATGTATTGGCCCTAAACTTTCTTTTACGAAGTCAGTGTATTTGATTGATAGTATATAAATTAAAATATAAAATGTTTAAATTTAAAGAAAATATTTTAATTCTATTATGTCTAGTAAAATTGTGGTTAAAGTTAGATTATTGTCAGCTTTCTAAAAAAACATATGTATTTTAGATTTAAAATGTTGGATTCTATAGTAATATACAGAAAATATAATTATTCATTACACATTATTAAAAATTATTATGGCCGGACATTTATATTTATATATAATATTTTAAATATTTACTAACCTTTGTAACGCTTTTTCACTAAACTTATTTGAAACACTGACAATAAATATTAAATGTCAAAATATTTGAATATTTAAAACAATTGACATGCATAGTAGATGCGATTTATTATATATAATTTCCCATACCTACGTAACTATGGCAATATCAATAAGATAAGATCTTGTAACTGGTACTTTTTGAAGAAATGTTTCAAACAAAAGTTGTGCAGAATCCTAATATCTTTGAATGTTAATGTAACTATATTTATTGTAAGTACAGCCGTTTCGGAGATATTGCAGAAATTAGAAAAAATTACTCAAGTAAACATGCACTTCCGGGTTGAATATGCTTTTCAAAATAGGAGGTTTTCCTCCCAGGCATTTACAAATCTTAAGTTTAAAGTTTCATAATTTTATCTTTAACGGTGTAGGCTGTAGAGCGCACACAGCCACACACACACACACACACACACACAGACGTCATTCCAAAAATAGTCAGACTCGATTCAGGAAGGTCAAAAGGTGTATTTCCGTAAAAATTTCGAGAAATTTTTTTTTCGTGATTACAATACTTACTTATACTTCGTAAAAGAAAGTAAAAATGCCCGCCATAATAATTTTTAATAATATGTAATGAATAATAATATTTTCTTTATACTACTATAAAATCCAATATTTAAAATCTGAAATACATATGTTTTCTTTGGAAATCTGACAATAAACTAACTTTACACTTTTATTGGACAATGAATGAAAATATTTCTTGACATTTTACATTTTATATTTTTATTTATATACTAGCAAATCAAAATATACTGACTACGTAAAAGAAAGTTAGGGCCAATACATGGCCGATGTATTTGGAATGACGTCTGTGTGTGTGCGTGCCTGTGAGTCTATATGCGCTCTACAGCCTACACCGTTGAAGATAAAATTATGAAACTTTAAACTTAAGATTTGTATATGCCTGAGAGGAAACCTCCTATTTTTGAAAAGCATATTCAAACCGGAAGTGCATGTTTACTTGAGTCACTTTTTGCATATCTCCGAACGGCTGCACTGACAGTAAAATAGTTAGAATAAAATTGAAAGATATTAATGATTTGAACAACTTTTGTTTGAAACATTTCTTCAAAAAGTGTACCAGTTACGAGAAAATTGCTATTATCCTATTTATATTGCCATAGTTACATAGGTATGGAAAATTATATATAATAAATCGTATCTACTATGCATGTCAACTGTTTTAAATATTCAAATATTTTGACATTACCATTTATTGTCAGTGTCACAAATAAGTTTAGTGAAAAACCGTTACAAAGATTAGTAAATAGTTTAAAATATTATAATAAATATTTTCTCTGGTTTTAAAGTTAATTTGATAACTAAAAAATGCCCGGCCATAATAACTTTTAATAATATGTAATGAATAATTATATTTTCTTTATACTACTATAAAATCCAACATTTAAAATATAAAATACAAATGTATGTTTTCTTTAGAAATCTGACAGTAAACTAACTTTACAATTTTATTGGACAATGAATGAAAATATTTTCTTGAGATTTAAACATTTTATATTTTTATTTATATACTATCAAATCTAAATATACTGACTACAAAAAAAAAAGTTTAGGGCCAATACATGGCCGATGTTTTTTTTTCGTGATTACAATACTTACTTATTATTTCGTAAAAGAAAGTAAAAATTGAGTTACATAAGTTTAAACTTGTTCCAACCTTAAACGCGTTTTTCTCGTAACCATGTTTATAAAATCGGTACCTAAGATATCTCAGAGACGAATAAAGCAACCGCTTTGAATTGTACAGGCCTAATCTTGATTTTGAAAATCTAAATTTTTCCCCAAAAATCAGCTATTTTTTTCCAAAAACCGCAATTTTGTCCAGAATGTAATTTTTTTTTTAAAATGTCGGTCAAAAACCAGATAGTATATCATACTTCAAAGTCTCTTGTCGTTTTTGTTTCAGATGAACGTGGAAAGAGAAATCCTTGGTATCGCAAAGCCGTTCCACCTTGCAGCGCTTCCGGTCGCGGACCATAACTGTCATTTGTAGACGAAAATACGAATAAAAATCATAAAAGTAGTTCAAAGTGTGTTCTTTTACTCCCAAAAAGCCCGGCTTATTATCTCTTTTAGTCTCGCAGAAAAAAAATTCATGAAATTGCTTATTTTTTAGGCCTCATAAGGTATATGCGTATATGCCCCCTTAAGCAGTAACATAAAATTCTTGTCAAACTCATCGGATTTTCAAAACTCAGATGAAATTAATCGGCCAAATAAAATGTGGTCATACACATTGGTCATTTTAAAACTTTGTTTAGATAGAGAAGTTATTAAAATACAATACATTCATTCACCATGATATTTATTTTACTTTGAAATAATAATAAAAACAGATTCAGATTTCATTTATTTATAAACCTGATTAAATGCATCTGGAATTTGACAAAAAACATCTGCAATGTATTGCACTGGACTGCCGTTTGTCGTATACGGAATTGGTATATTTTGTTTAGATAGAGAGGTTATTAAAATGCAAAATTTTAAACATTCAAGGAAATATAATTATTCTTACACAATATTAAACATCTGCAGTGGAGTTTCGTATACGTAATAGGCATATTTTGTTTAGATTTTTATTTTAATAACCTCTATCTAAACAAAATATGCCTAATACGTATAAGTTTAGTGCAATACACTGCAGATGTTTTAGTCTTTAAATGAACTAAGAACCCAACAAAATATTTATATATAATATTTTAATATTTTACTAACTATTGAAACTCTTTTACACTAGAACTATATGTCATAAGTATAACTTACCATACTACGTGACCATGGCAACATGAATAAGACATTCAAAATTTTATATGATTTTCTTGTAATCGGTAAACTTTTTGAATACATGTTTTAAAACACAAGTTGTGCACAATATTAATATCTTTCATTTTGAATAACAGTATATTTTCTGTAAGTGCAGCCGTTTTTGAGATATTGCAGCCTTTCCAAAAAATGACTAGAGCAAACATGCACTTCCGGTTTAAATATTCTTCTGAGCCATATACAAGTTTTAAGTTTCATGATTATAGCATTTGTCGTTTGGCTGTAGAGCGTTCACACACACAGATACACAACGGATTTCTAAAAATAATCAGACTCGACTAAGGAAGGTCCAAAGATGTATTTCCGGATATTTCCGTTAAAATTTCGATTTTTTTTCATTATTACAATACTTCCTTCGTATAAGAAAGTTAAATTATTACGACCGAAAGTATTATATTTATATAAAATATATAATGCAACCGCATTGGCATTGATTCCACGAACTTTGAGCAATAATATTGTCCCCGTAAACTATCCCTAGCATTCTGGACAAGCTGGTCGAGATTTGCCTTGGTCCGTACACCAAACATTTTCTATGGTATTTAAGTCCGGAGATTTTGCTGGTCATTTTAAACAAATTATATTGGGATGATCTTCAAACCAGGATTTACGTCCATCATTATGTGACGTATGAACGGCGGAATTATCCTGGACAAAAATAATGGATACATTCATTTTCTAAAATATCTACATATATTACTCGCCGTTCATTCCCGTATCTATTTTCCCCAGAAAGATAAGAAATGTCTTTACAGATAGTTACAATGTATATAGTTAGTAAAATGCCGGTCATTAAAATATTATGTAATTTTTACTTAACCAGTGACGATCATTTTGGTCATGACTGTGGTCACATGATCGATTCACATCACTATTTATATTTATTTAATTTATAAAATCAGTTTCAATAGGTATATGTATGTAATATAAAGAAAAACATCGGTCATGTATTGGCCCTAAACTTTCTTTTACGTAGTCAGTATATTTGATTTGATATTATATAAATTAAAATATAAAATGTTTAAATTTAAAAAAAATATTTTCATTCATTATGTCCAGTAAAATTGTGGTAAAGTTAGATTATTGTCAGATTTCTAAAAAAACATATGTATTTTAGATTTAAAATGTTCGATTTTATAGTAATATAAAGAAAATATAATTATTCATTACACATTATTAAAAATTATTATGGCCGGACATTTATATTTATATATAATATTTTAAATTATTTACTAACTTAAAAGCATAGTAGATGCGATTGATTATATATAATTTCCCATACCTACGTAACTATGGCAATATCAATAAGATAAGATCTTGTAACTAGTACACTTTTTGAAGAAATGTTTCATACAAAAGTTGTGCAGAATACTAATATCTTTCAATTTTATTCTAACTATATTTACTGCAAGTATAGCCGTTTCGGAGATATTGCAGAAATTGCAAAAAAAAAAGTCTTGAGTAAACATGCACTTCCAGTTTGATATGCTTTTCAAAAATAGGTTTCCTCCCAGGCATATACAATCTTAAGTTTAAAGTTTCATAATTTAATCTTCAACAGTGTAGCCAGTAGAGCCCACACAGCCACACACACACGCGCGCACACGCACACACACACAGACGTCATTCCAAAATAGTCAGACTCTATTCAGGGAAGGTCAAAAGATGTATTTCCGTTAAAATTTCGAGATTTTTTATTTTTCGTGATTACAATACTTATTTATACTTCGTAAAAAGAAAGTAAAAACAGATGTGTGAACTTGGCACTACAAGTCAAGGCACAAATTATAAAAACTATATCACTATTTTGTGCCGAAATAATTACTCTTTTATTCCTACTAATTCTAGAGTTATAAACAATAAAATGATTTATTTTGAATGTTTTAATAATTTTGTGCCCTAAGAATAAAGATAATTGTTTGGCTACTAACGACTTCAAAATGTCCATGGTGCCAAATTCACGCTAGCAAAAAATGAAATAAAAATTGAAAATGATTTCATTAAGGCCGAAACAGAAGGTGCGTTCTTTTTGAAAACTTCTGAAAAGGGAGATAGCACTACCAAAAGAACGACAAAAACTCGCTTATTTTTGACGTTTATTCCCTCATAACCTAATATAATTATTTCGTTGTAAACATGGAAAGCGTAAAGTAATTTTAACGGCAATAATTATTAAAATATTATTAAGAAACACCATCTTCGTAAGAAATTAAGTTGTCCCGCATTGTCTGCTGAATTTTTTAAAAATATTTTGGATATTTAAAATGTGAAAAGATAAAATATTATTGTTACTATTTATATTTCACATCTCATTTTTAGTCATTTTAATATAAACAGTTATTATGCACCATAAATATTGTACTGTCAGTTTCTTGTATCTTCGCGCCAAATCATACTTCTAAAAGTCTCTTCTGATTCTCTGAGTAGAAGTACCTTGAGAAGTTTCTCTAAAATCGATATCAAAAGAACGACACTTCTATGTACTTCTACTTCCCGAAGTGATCAAAAGAACGCACTTAGAGTAATAATCATTTATATTTTCGCGCATGTGCAGTTGCTACAAAACAAAACTCAAATCGAAATTGTCTTACATTCATCATTATGTTTGTATTAATAAAATGTTATTTATGACTATGCAAAGATAACACTATCCTTACCATAATACGCGAACGATATGGATTTGACCTACGTAAGTTAACTGATTTTGTACGTGCTGCGTAACTTGCATTAAAATCAAGCAATGCTGGTTGCAAGACCGTAGGTGGCTATCGAGGGGAACAAGATTTATGTGCGAAGGTGTACATACATACAATGTATGGTAAATGAAAAATAAAAATAGTACTATCTCTCTCTAACTCATACGAAAGTATATCCGTACTACTTCCACATATTTTAGAATTTAAAAATATTGGATTATCCCTAAAAATTCAATTTAAGAAACTATATACTGGTTATTAGATGAATGCAGGTTAAGAATTAAAATTTTTTAAATTTGTATGTATAGTTTCATCAAGTTAGAATTATTCATTCTATTGTTGAACTACTTTATATAGTAACTTTCGTAGTTAGTGTATTATTGTCGGCGGTTTATATTGTTAATATTTGATAAACTACATAGTTAAAAAATGGTGACGTTTTATCTTTGTGGTTTCCGTTTCCGTAAGATTACGATAAATGTTTGATATGAACAAAACGCAAACTAGTTATTCCGAGAGTTATTCTTTATAAATCAGCGATATGCGTAACTAGTTTTTTGAATAAATAAATTAGTGTTTAATAATTTGTGTTAATTTCTGGTGATATACAAAAAATTCAAATGTTTATCAATATTTGTGTTAAATGTAAGTACACACATAAAGAGAGACGCCCAACACAAGTACGCTGGAGTTATTACAAAATATATAATTAATTATTCAACTAAAAATAATACTCCTATTTTTCAGAATGGTCAGCTGGTCCACAGGGCTTCTTTGTGCGACTTTCTAGATATCTTGTAATGAAAACAAACTATGAGTGGATTACATTCATGTGAATCTACTAATCTATCCGTTGGCTCCGCTCCACACAAACAAGCTACGTGAATCTGCCCAGCTCGCTCCACACAAATTAGTTGTGTGAATCTGCGAGAGCT
>JADQWA010000275.1:152313-270328 GCA_018344505.1 Nebria ingens riversi | reverse complement strand
CATAAGGTTGCGCCTCTTCATAAATTTATCACTCAACGGTTTTACCGAAACATTTTATATCAATTACTGCTAATGTTTCGATCCGATTTATAGTGATTGCTATCATTATTAACGTGTTTATCGGTTAAACCACTGACGCCACCGCCGTCAAAACCAAAACTCTCAAACTATAGTTAGACACATAGCGTCAGTTGTTTAATTTAGATTTTTTGCGGGAATTAGCAAACATGTAATAAAGAGCTAAAAAGAGCTATATAGTCAGTAAAATTTTTTAAAATACTTATAATATTACGGGCACAATTATCGAAAAATCTCACGCGAATTAAGTTAACGCGAGTAGTTTAATATAAGGAGTTTATGTAAATGTAAAAATAAACATTGTTTTAAAGAATTTTGGATTTGAGTTACGATTGTAAAGATACGTAAAGCGATGGTTTTAAATGAGATTTGTTTAATATTTCTTTGACTATACTTATAAAAGGATGTTAAAAATGTTTAAATTCTAAAATGCGGTTGTTCCTTGGCTGCTTACTATTTGAAAGTAGGGTAGGGTAGGGTAGACATTTTTGTGACAGTTGCAACTTTTCTATATTACTTATATAAAAATTAATAAAAATGAGTGATAAAAAGGAATTAGAGAAGGCCACAGGAGATACCGATGCAGAATTGGACGAACTACTAGACAGTATGCTCAATTTATATTAACTTAAAACGCTAATCCTATTACGTAATCAAAAGTTAGGTTACATTACCTTGTAAGTGTAGGTGCTCTTGAAGATTTTTCCAAAAAGCCCGAAGCAAAAGCTGCCAAAAGCACCGACGCTGACGAATTGGCCGCCGCCAAACCAGACGCAGAATGGACCGATGAATTCATTAAACAGGCCGCCGTGCAATTCGAATCGAACATCGCAGGGATCCTAGGCAATATGCCGGGTAACGACGGCGCCGAAATCACCCCCGAACAGATCCAGGCGAATTTCCAACGTATGGCCGGTAATTATACAATGAATAATGTTTAACGCATGTATACACATTGGCCGTTAACAGAAGCAGCCGCACATGTGATGTCCAACCCTCAAGCACTCGAACCAACGCCGCAAACCAATGACTTCGCGTCGACCATCTCGCAAACACTGCAGAATTTATCGCTGGGTGCCGAGAACCTGCAGAACCCGTTCTCCGAAGAGGACATTATGAACATGTTCGCGGGCGCCGGTGGTTTGGGTGCCGGCGCGACCCAAGAGACGAACGCATTTCTACCGTTCATGCAGGGCATGATGCAAAGCTTGCTCTCCAAAGAGGTGCTCTATCCGTCGCTTAAAGACATTCTCGACAAGTTTCCAGCGTGGCTCGACGACAACAAGGCGACGCTCGACGATTCCGAGTTTCAACGGTACACCAAGCAGAAGGACCTGATGCAGAACGTTTGTAACGAGTTAGAGGCGGAAAAAGACGAGGATGAAGACGCAATGAAGAAGGAACGGTTCGATAGGGTACTCGCGTTAATGCAAAAGGTACTTAACAACTATTGCTGTCTATGTATAGTACGCGCGCGTCTACAAAAGCTTACCGTTTGTTTGTTTTGTATTGTATAGATGCAAGATTTAGGTCATCCTCCGACGGAACTTGTGGGTGAGACAAGTCCTGGGTTGCAGTTTGATCCGCAGGGCAACCCCTTGTTGCCTCCAGATTTAAGAGCAGTTGATCCTAATCAATGTTTGCTGATGTAACATTTTATATACATACACATATATATATATATATATATATATATATATATATATATATATATATATATTTATATAAATAAATATATATATATATTTATTAATCTTTAACATTATTATTATTATTATTATTATAACTGCTAAAGAATTAGTTAAATAAAAGTTCTGTTGTTGTTGTTTTACAAACATGTTTTATTTACTAAGTAACTAAAGACGTTATAGAACATCATTGAGCATCCGATAGGGCTGCGACGCCAGGCAACACTTTGCCCTCGAGCAGTTCAAGGCTTGCTCCACCGCCCGTTGATACATGCGACACTTTATCCTCCGTGTTCCATTTGGCGCAACACGTTGCTGTATCGCCACCACCTTTTTATTAACCAAACATACTCATTTATCAATCATACATAACATTCTCATGGTACTTCACACAAGCATATCTGTTATTCCAGCTTATATAGGTTTAGGCCATCTGTTGGTTTCTTTTGAAGTGCGTGTTATTTCGATAGTTTGTAACATTCATCTAAAATTAAATGTATAAACTAAACACAAATAATAACCTTCAAAATATACATGTAAATGTCATAAGCCACGACAAGTAAACAAACAAAATGGCGACCGGAGAAGGAAATGTAGTTCCAAAAAAGCGGCGTTTCCTTAATTCACTTTATCAATAGCGGAGGTTTTTTGCCACTACATATCTATCAATGTTGCAAACTGTCGAAATAAAACTCACCAACAGATGTCCACCGTATATATTCTCTAAATCCACAATAAACAGAACATCAGACATGCTCCCAGCAGCCAATACAAATTAGAACGATGTAATTAGCAACTCACCGATAATTGAAACAGTCCCGTTCGTTGTGGCCTCGACGACAGAGTCCATTAACGATTTGGTCCCTTGGCAGAAGTTTTCGAATTCAAACACACCCGCAGGTCTGCAATAAACGTAATCATTTATACGCTTGATTCATCAGAAGCGACGTCGTTTATACCCGTTCCACACGATAACTTTTGCCCTAGCTACCGGCTCCTTGAAGAGTTCACGCGTTTTAGGACCTACGTCTAGACCCATCCATCCATCTGGAATGCCGGACGCCACGTCGGCGCTGCCCGTCACCGCGTTCTCCGCGAATTTGTCCGCAGTCGCGAAATCAACGGGTAGATGGATCGTGACGTTGTTCTTCTTGGCTTTTTCGAGGAGTTTTAGAATGATTTTCGCCCCGTCCGCATCATACAACGAATCGCCAATCTACACCAAAATGTATATGTATACTATACATGCGTGTATATACACATGTATACGAAACATACAGACATATTTTGCGAGACTTTCAGGAATGTATAAGCCATACCGCCACCAATAATCATCTCGTCGACTTTATCTAATAAGTTCTCGATCAATTGGATCTTATCCGCGACTTTAGCGCCGCCTAAAATCGCTAAGAAGGGACGGTCTGGGTTGTCGAGGGCGCGCGCAAAGTACTGGAGTTCTTTTTTGAGTAGGAACCCGGCGGCGCGTTGCTCGAAGCCCTCGCCCAACATGGAACTGTGGGCTCGGTGCGCAGTTCCGAACGCATCATTCACGTACACATCGCCCAGTTTGCGGAGGCTTTGTCGAAACGCGGTTACTGCGTCGGTTTGAGCCTTAACCTGCGTCAATTCATGAGTAAATCGCATTTTGTTATAGATGGAAGTGTTATTACTTTATTTCCGGATGCATCGACACCTTTACCCTCCTCCTCCAGGTGGAAGCGGAGGTTCTCTAGAAGGATCACCGAGCCGGGGCTGGGATCTGTGCAAGCCATTTCTACTTCAGAGCCCACACAGTCGGACAAAAAGGTGATTTCTCTGTTTGAAGTATAGAGCATATATAAATATATATATATATTTATTTATTGGGTGAATGTATGCAATAATACAAGAAAACTACATTGCAGAAGAGACACATGCAAGAGACAGTAAGAAGAAGAAGAAGAAGCATAAACCAAAACCAAAAATAAATGTGCAAAGAAAAACAATAATAATAATTATGACGTACTGGTTTCGTTTATCAATTGTTTAAAGTCCAGTCGGCGTGGTGTAAAACACACGCGGGACGCGGCGTAAAAGACGCACGGGACACGGATCCAAACCAAATTCAGATGGTGGGCCCTCACAAGAAAACAACAACCAGATACCACACATTACCTGTACCTATTCAGTAATTTAGTGAGCTCATCGGCGACGGGTTTCAGGGTGTACTTCGGATTGGGGGCGCCGTCCGGTCGGCCCAAATGCGACATAAGCACCACCGATTTCGCCTGTTTACTAATCGCATAACGGACGCTCTCCAGGGCTGCGACAATGCGTTGATTATTTGTGATCTTACCCTCTTTCAGTGGCACATTAAAATCAACACTATTACACAAAAATGGTTCCTTAATTCTCAGTAACAATCCAAAACAAGAAACTGTTCTAAAATATCATTCTTACCGCATCAGAACGCGTTTGCCTGCCAAATTCAAGCAATCAATACTCAATTTATTTAATGCCATGTTGTTTGTTGAGTTACCACACTTATTTAATACATATAAGTCGTTAGCACAGTTGAGATATGATGCTAGACTACTAAACCGATCGAGATTGGATCTTGAAACGTCATCAAAGGTCAAATTATGATAATACATCTTTTTGCAACAAGTAGACAGCCTGTGATTGGTCACACAAATGACCTAAACATTGTTGCGCATTCGTTTAATAAAAAGAACGCATTTTCAAAATAAGTCACGTGATTTCAATAGCAGCTTTGTGATTGGCCACCGGTGTATATTGTAAGGGCATTGTGCATTTATAACGATCAAACTTCATTTATAATTATGATTTGTTGTTTTTTCTTTAATTATAATATTTACAAATAGGACATATTACATAATTATTAATAATAATGTACTTAAGAAGAGGCGACGTAATGACATTTAAAAAGAAATTGGTAAAAAGCATTCGCATATAATAAAAAACAAAGTAGGAGTTGCAGGGGAACGTGATGATGCTTAATATTTTTCCAATTTTAATATTTATTTGTTATCTATGAATGCATTTCCCATTGAACACATACATACACACACTTGCACTAACTCTCCCTCTCTCTTTCTTACACGCCATTTCTTTTTGTTCTGTTCGAGGCTTTGGAGTAAATGTTTAGAGCCTGAACAAGAAGAAATAAATGAAAAACAAGCGAAATAAATGAAGAACTAGCGAGAGAGAAAAAAGAGAGAGAGAGGCAGTAAATTGTTGTAAATTTATTTATTAAATGTTTAATAATGAAGAAACAACAAACAATAATTGAGATAGTGTCGTTGCAATGTAACAGATGGTTACGAATGAATTGGAGTAGTAAATAAAGCCGACAAAACCCAAGTACAATCAAAAGAATTAGAGGAGAAATGAAGAGGAAACAGTCGGAAAAATCACACGAGCGCGCGCGACTGATTAGGACAACGGCCCAAGTATCCATACAGTGTAGCAGTCGTAACCGCAGCTGATTCGGTTCAGTCATCGAAATTCTGCGACAAAAGAAAATTCGCCGCCAAATTCTCATTTTTCTCGCATGCAAAATACGCCTGGATCACCAGGTGCTCGGGGAACCCAAGCGCCTTTAGCTAAATAAACATAATGAACAATATGAATGAATATACACAAATGTACAAACGCCACGGACAAATTGCTCACCCTTTCAATCGCGTCTTTATCTTGCGGCGTTACATGAATAACACCTTGTCCTACGCCTGGGGTGACGCCTTGAGCCCCTAAACCAGCCGAAGCAATGCCAATTCAATACAATACTACGTCACAACCCGGATACAAATAGAATTCACAAAACAAATACTCACCGATCGCTGCAGACTGTTGTTGCGGAGAAGCACTCAGAGGAGCGGCCGCCGTCGCTCCGCTTCCAGGAGCCGGTGCACCACCACCACCTGCCGCCGCCGCCGGTTCGTTCAGCATACGCACGAAACTCTCCTGGTTCTGTGATATCAGCTGCAACAACGCCGGGTTTGTCTGGCCGATCTGTTGCAGCACGGCGTTCAACAGTTGCGGGTTGTGCTGGATCACCTGGCGCATCTGTTGGAATTGAGGCTGACTACGGAGGAACGCCAACGGATCATCTGCGAAAGGATATCAAATAAGAATTAAAACATGATATTATGATTAATTGGTGTTTTGCCGAAACCACCTGGATCCGAATTAGCTGACTGCCGCTCACTGTCGAGCGTTGCCATGTCAGCAGCGCTCTCGTTGACCGCCTCTTGCTCGTCGAAGATCTGCGGTATGCCTGTGATGAGATACTCGACGGCTCGGTCTGGATTGTTAAAGCTGGCTCGCAGCGCCTGCTCCACCTGATCACGTTCGTACCCCATGTCCATGATGTTGCGCACCATCGTCTGGTACTCTTCACCCATCAGCAGTGCGCTCTCCGCGGCGTCCGTCGTCAGATTGGGACTACTGAGATCACCGGCTGTCACTGTGGCGCCGACAGCCGGGGTCGTTGTCGCAACGGTCTCAGCCACCGCAGAACTTACCGCGCTAAACGAGTCAAGCAAAGAAATTAAATAAATAGACAAACGCGCCTGTCTACGCACGTATATGTACCTCTCGGTTGTTGTTGTTGCTGCTGCTGCTGCTGTTGCTACACTGGTTGCGGGCGTCGTTGTTGTGGCCGCCGTACTGTTGCTCGAAGCTCCATCTCCGCTGTTTTCAGTCTTCTCTGGTTGCTTCGGCTTGGTGACCATAACAACAATGAATTTCTTCTCGTCGATGTTGTACTCAGCGATTGCATTGTCGTCCGTTAGTATTTTTCCTGTGCCGCAACACAACAGAACGGAAATATTCATACATAGTACATACGGTTTAAATAAAAATCAATTCCTAAACAATACATACCTGCATAGATCAATCTTTGATTCTCTGCCGCATAATCTTTACCCTTCTCCGCTTCGATTTTCTGTTTCAAATGTTTCACCTGCAATCACACGAACATGAATTGAATCTGTAACGCAATCGGATTGCAACGAAACGAAACGTACCGATTTCGCACTGTCGATTTCAACTTGGAAAGTTTGTTGTTGCAAATTCTTCAAAGTTATCTTCATGTTTTACAGTTTATTAAAACTACGCCAAATTACAAACGATACGTGACTATTGTAAATGTCTATGATGAAATTGTATGACTCGTTGCACTTTTAATGCAATGTATTTACCAATAAATACGCACATTCAATGAGTTTGCACAACTGTAAAATTTGGCAGCCATTTTAAGTGTGTCACTGCATTGCATGCGGCTAGTAGGGGAAAAAAACATGATGACGTGGAAACAAATATCCCTAGAAAAGCAACAACCGGGACAATCCATTTCACTTAAACTTAGCTGTAAATCACGGACGGAAAAATTGAACATAGTATTCATTTCTACATTGAAATTTATAAATCGACATTAAAATAAACTATTAATAATCAACATATATTACTTAATTATTATTATATTAGGGCGCAAATTTGTTTTTCTCTAAATTCAGTCTTATAAAGTCCTCTCGCGTGGTGTCCTGAAAATGGCCGATTTTTTATGAAGGAGCGCGCCACTGAAATATATAATAACTAGAATGGCTACTAACGTGCTCGCTGCGAGAATCCCGGGTGAAGGGGTGGAGCGAGAAGCTATACCTCTCTCTGTCGGTACAGTCCGCTTGGCAAGTAAAACAGTAGTTATAAATAGTATATTTCATTGACAGTTTAGCTCATTAAATAGTTGATTTGTTAACGTAGGATTTCCATGCAGCAATACTTCACCATTTTATTTTTCTCAATAACCATCTAAGCCTAAGCTAAGCACGTATATTTCAAACTTCTAACGATACCGTACATAACGTGGCTTCGTCACTAATACGAATGCGCAGAAGTGTGGGAAAGAGAAGCATATACCCTCCTATATCATGCTATCTCGGCTCGTTTTACACTCATGGGTTGGCCTTACAGTGCCCCTTCCAGTTATTATATATTTCAGTGGAGCGCGCCAAATTAAATATAGTTTAAATAAAAAAGATTTATTAAAAAATAATACAAAATGATGAATCACAGAATGAACTTTGATTATAATCCTCTGGAGCTTTTGTAAACTTACCATCAGCAAGAGGACTAAATGTATACTTGTTTCTTCTTTCTTGTTGTGCAACACTAAAAATTGCAATAAATCAATTTCTTTTAATTAAAGCCAGTAATTTTTTTGGTGTCTCTTTGATATTTTTACTCTTTTTTTTGCTATTTACTTCATCAAATATCTTTCGCAATTGCCTGATATTATTTTTTTTCGGTTTGCTTTCAAATGGCATTATTTAATTTTTTATCTCGGCCATTTTGCTATTTTCTGAAGCATGTTACCAGAGACACCATTCTCTGTTTTCTTTTTTCAGTTTGCAATTTGTACATTACATTTTACAGTATTAGATTATACAAAATACCTACTATGATTTGGAGGGAGCCGCGGGCAGGCGTACAACGTTCACGGGCACACATGCATCATTTGCGCCGGCCGGAATGTTGTACACCACCGAAACGCGGCTCCCCCATCTACAATTTTTCAATTTACAAATTTCTTTTCGTAATATATATATAAATAAATTGTAAATTATCCAATCTGACAGTTACATTATTTCACATAACTTAAATATGACAAACATTATTAATAATTATTAATATGCATTTTACAATATATTTTTTTTTTATCATCCGAAGATTTTGGAAATTCATCAAAAATGATCTTACCTTTAAAAAAAATAGCTTAACAAACAAATCGAAAAGTAAAATCGATTATTTAAAAACGAACCTAATCAAACAAAAATAAAGAAAAAAATATACCATATAGAAAATCCAAGCGGCAGATAAAAACAATAATAAAAATCAAACTTAAAAGAGAAGTCAAGAACTAGTGGGCTGGGTGGGGGTGTTAAGAGAGGGGGATGTTGTGACTGTGAGACAAGAGAAATCACAATTGACGTTTAATTATTTGTAATTTGTTGTTTGGGATGCGGATTATCGTCTCCAGGAGCGCTCTTCGTCGTCGTCGTCTTCGTCATCCTGCAACAGCGCCTCCTCGCTCAACTCTTCTGCGGTAGTACCGCCGACCGCACTGCCTCCCACTGGATCACTCGCTACAACCTAAACGTAAAGATTTGGAGTAAACATACGTTACTAGACAATCACCGTCGGGCGGTGGTGAGAGAGAGGTGTGCTTTACCTCGTCATCGCCTTCGAGGAGTTGATCCTCAACGTTCGACTCGCTCAGCACTACTGTACGACTAGTTGTTCTCTGGTTGCTCAATTGTGTCCCATTGCACCAGGTCACAGACAGAGTACGATCCTTGGAGACATACACACATAATTAAATCATTCCTACCGATGCGATACTAGAACATTTATTGTACGTTTTGCTGCAATAAGTTACCTGAAAATGTTTCCCTTTAAGAAGTGCGACTTCTGCTTCTTTTCGTGTCTTGTAATTGAGTACGATGCTCGGTGTTGAATCATCCGAAACGTAATCGATAATTTCGCCATATTGCTGTGCGACGACACAAAAGAAATAAACAAATAATCGCAGAATTCTTCACGAAACAACATCTACTTACAGCAAAATGCGCTAGAACCGAATCGCTCTCATCTGCTTCGTAACCAGAGACCAGCAGACGTGTCGGCCGATGATCCACTACCGTGTGCTTCTGGAAGGTACCACGCGTACTTGCTATGCCCCCGCGCCCTCTAACGAAACTGTTACTTCTACCTGGAATCAATGAATAACGATGCATCCTCTACAATTACTAAAACCACTAACTCACTGTTATCCAAGACAAGATTGTTTTTACTCAAGAGATGCGTCGCCCGGATGATGCCGCCTCGGCCGCGGCGCGCGCCACGCATTCCGCCGCGTCCTCCACGCGCCGCCAATGAGTACGCCTGCGCCCGCAATTCTAGCAGCCGCTTCTGTAGTTCAGATGTGTCGCCTCCTTCTTGTTGTTTCGTTATCAAATCCAATTCGGCATCCAGCACTTCTTTCTGCGCTTCCTCTTTGCTCTTCTTCGAAAGGGCCGGCGGCGTTGCACCAACAGCCGGCGCACCTAGAGGCTTGATGACAGCAGGCGGTGTGCTCAGCATGTCTTTGCGAATAGACTCAATTGACTCTTGAACGGTTTTTATCGTGGTCATCAGTAGTTCACGTTGTTGACCCGTCGGATTTGCTAAAGATAAATAAATTGCATACAACACACACACTGATACATAGAGGGGAAATGTTTAACTTACTCTTCTCCAGTTTCTCAATGAGCAGCTTTTGTTGCGCAAGTTGCTTCTCTAACAATTCCTGTTTTCGTTTCCGTAAATCATGTGTGATTTTCAGTGCTTCCTTGCGTTTTTCTTCGTGCTTCTTTTTCAACTGCTCTTTCGCAGCGAGAATCTCTTGGCTCTTGACGATGGCGGCGTTGGCGAGTGCTTTCGTCGCTTCCTGTTGCTGTTTGGTGAGCGCCGATGGAACGTACACATTATTTGTACTTTTGTTGGTGCTGTTGTTTACTTTCATATCTGCGCCCGCTACCGCTCGGCCAGCGGCATCAACGTTTGCTGCAGCATCTTCTTCTGGTGTTGTTTCTGTGCCAGCTGCTTTCGGTTGAACTAGATTAAACACTTTGTTTGAGTTATTTATCGGTTGTCCGAGGCGATCTTTGACGGGGCGCGGCGCACCTGGATGTGGCGGCACGTTCTCTTGCTTGTTGTCCATTTGGTTTAGGTTCGAGTGCCAAAACACCTTGATGAATCTGTTGTTGAGTACTGCCTCGGTGCTACGGTAGGCGGCGTTAGCCTCCGCGTGACTAGAGAACGTGACGATCGCCGCCTCCGGATCGCCATCGTAGCACACCTGTATGTTCACGATTTTGCCGAACTTGCAGAAGTGATTGTTCAGATGGGTGATGTTATTGAGGCCGCGTGGCACCTTCTTTAATTCGAGCGAGCAGTTGATCGGGTTGTTCTTGGCACGAGGCCCCAGGCGATTGAAATCAAAGCCCGGCTTGCGTTTCGCAGCAGTGGGAGCCGTGGGATGGCCATCCGCGGGTGCCCCTTCGTGATGGTAATCTTGCGCTCGTCTCTTGAACCCGTGAAACTTGTCTGAACTGTCCATCACAGGCACGTTGATTAACTCGCGCTGCATTGACGGCAACGGCGTGAAGGGCCCGCCGCCCATCGGCACTATGCCACCACGGGGGCCCATAATAGGGCGCGGCCCACCACGGAACCCAGGCCGATGCCACATACCGGGCGCTTGTGGATTGTACTCAGAGTGCACGCCAGGCCGCACGTAAATGTTGTGCAACTGAGGCGGCGCCACCGACATAAGCGGCGGATGATGTAGAAGAACGGGGGGCACAGGTGGTCCACCCTGACTGTCCACAGACACACCAGGCGCTCCATTAGGACCGGCTGGGCCGAAAGTGAGGACACGCGAGAGAGCAGTGTCCTCGAGGACCACGGGGTCTACGCCGTGGTCATACGGACACATCTCACCGCGCATGCAATAGCCTTTTTCATCAAAGTCGCGACACCGACGTTTGCCCGGTCCGAAAGCGGGAGGGACCCCCGGTGACGGTCCAGTGCCACTTCCTCGACCATCGCCTCCCGATGGATTCAAAGCGGACACAACACTCTGAATACTTTGCGTCGTATTTGTCAGCCGCATGTCAGTATCGCCATGATTCGAATCTTGTGTCGGCGTTGCTGTATAATTACATACGTATTAACATTCTGCAACAGAAAAAAACAACTATACAATGCAACTTACCACCGCCAGAATTCTCGTCCTTTGATTCCTTGATATCCGTTGAAGATTTCACGTCCTTTTTGTCTTTATCCATTCGATTACGTTCTATATTCGTTAGATTAGAAAATAGTAATTAAAAGTACGCGTTTTCATTGTATTCCGCCAATCGACTTACCATTTGATCTGGATCTGGAGCGGGTGAGCGAACGCGGAGGCGATCGGTTCCGGTAGCGATTGCTACGATTGTACGAGTGCCGCGGAGACCGACTTCGTGAGCGCAATCGTCCGCTGGGAGGACTGTTGGTGCGGGAGCGACGACGATCGTAGCGTGTACCACGCGGGGGACTCTTGTTGCGCCACGGTCGGATGCGGTCACCCCTGCGATCGTTCCGGTCGCGCGGTGATCTCTCCGAGCCGCGAGGCGATCGGTCAACGCGCGGTGATCTCGAGCGTTTGCTGCGTTCCCAAGACCGAGATCTGGATCGGTTTCTGGAGGCGGAACGATGTCGTCCGCGTCCTGATCGCGTGCGATCCTCCTTCTCCGAGTCGGAACGGCGGTGATCACGTTTCGCGGGTTGCGTCGCGATGATGGCGGGGGCAGCTAGCAGTGGCACCGGTGCTGGAACTGGCACCGAAGCGACAACCACTACGTCCTCTTTCTTCACCAGCACGTTGCCGTTCATCGATTCCGAAAGGTTTGGTAGTGTGGAGACGGGGATTATGGGCTTGAGGTCTTTTACAAGTAGATCAACCGGGGCGGACTTTGCAACGAGGGGCGAGCCAGCCGCCAACTCCTTCTTGACGATTAGTGGGACGTTTGGGTTTGGCGGGTTGGCATTTGGGATCGGCGGCATCAAGTACTCTTGCGTCTCCAACGTGCGGAATAATAGCTCCACGAACGGTTTCGTTTCTGCAACAATAAACGCGATCATAGTGGCTGGCTATTTGGCAGCGTTTACGACGACATGTTACCTGTTTGCAAGAACACATCCAGCTGGTCCAGCATGCCCTGTCGCAGGACATCGATGGTTTTGTCTTTTTTGACGAGCGCATACACATATTTGGCGAGGGCTTCGGGGTCTGCATCGCAACTAATACATGCATCATATTATATTTAGGAAAAGGTTATGCAATCAACTGAACATACAAGAGACTGAGTGCTTAAAATAATCCACATACTTAAATTACCTTTGATGCCATATTGCGATAAGTAATTTAAGCATAATAACCATTAAATAAATAAAAATACAATACAAGTCTCTATTAGGCAAAGACATATTGTAGTTACATCGACAATATAGATTATACCACCATATTTTTCATGTTAGCAAAAAAATAAAGGTCACTTACAGAGGTTCCAGTACCGAAGTCAGCCAAGTTTTAAACGCATCTGGATTTTCAATCAACATTTTAACGCACTCTAGTCATTAGTGTCTGTGTAATAGAACTTGTAAATAATACACTGGTACTTAGTACGTAAATTTCAATCACAATATACACGGTAAAATATTGTACACATATAATGGAAACGTAACCAAGCCAAGCGCAACGATCACTTTCTATAAAAGTGGCAGTTCCGCCATCTTGTTTTGCGCTCGCCAGGGGTTACCAACGCGATCAAAAAAACGACAATAAAATTAGAACAAATAAAAAGTCCCCAACAACGCTCGGAACATTTAAAAATAACCGCGAACCAATCGTTTTTTGTTTCACAATTTTTAATATTTTCTTTTATTTTTTAACAAATACGGAGATGCGCCAACAATTAAAATACTAGTGCACTTAATAAACATTTCAAAATGGTCGAAACATGTGAATTAAATGCATTTTAAACTAGGATCCACATAATATTAATGAATAATCATCAAAATACAAAAGAAACGATAAACGACAACGTTTACGTACTTTGCCATCTACATTTTTCGTTTTAATTGATTGATTAAATCATAAACATTAACAACAATTACATAAGAAATTTACAAGTTGGGAGGGTAAAAGGTTTTCTAAAAAATATACAAGTTCCCTGATTTGTTAGGTGGCAAAAGACGCACACGCCGTTCCACAAAATTCATGGACACCTGGAGACAGTACGCGAACTAACAATGATCGAACGAACGGATGAATGAATTTACAAAAACTGCATGCCAATCCCGAACTGCACACCGGGGTTCAGGACGTCGCCTCGTTGGTTCGACACAGGAAAGCAGTAGTTCAGTTCAATGCGCGCCATTTGTCCAATCCGAACGGCGATCCCGACTCCATAAGCAAGTCGTATATTCTCTTTCAGCTCGCTTAGCGTTTCCTCTACGTTGTCAACTACAATTGGTTATCAAATACATTAAATACACACACACACACACATATAAACTCATTTGAGTGATTTTGTCACCTTTTAATCGCGCTACATTGCCCGCATTTACAAACAAATGCGTTCGGAACAGATCGCCAAAGCCCCCTTTGCCTGGATTGAACGGCAGCGGAGTGTACACGTGCAACGCCCCACTCCAATACACCTAAAACACACACACACACACACTCACAACAATGAAACGAAACGTTTTTCAGCCCAACCGCTGCGAATCACTTACATCAGATCCCAGAGCGTTTCCGCCCGCATGTGGACCGACGCCGCGTGTGTTGAAACCGCGCAGAGACAAAGGTCCACCTAGGAAAAACTGATCGTTGAGCGTAATCTTTTTATCAGCGCTCATCGGGCGCAAGAAGCCCGCTTGTACAGCAGCTTGGAAGACCTACAGGAGAACAAATTCAGTTTTACTGTAATTTCAATGTATAATCATCGAGAACCTACGACGCTATCAAAGAGGGAATAGTTAGTCTGCACGTGCAGTTCGTTCTTGAGAAAACCGATGTCACCACCGAAGCCGGCTAGCTCTGATGTGAGCTGCAGCAGCGATCCGCCGCTGGGGAAGATGGCTTCGTCGCGCTGGTCCAGCGAGAGGATGTGCCGCACCGCAGACTTAAGAGAGAAGCCCGATTGTTCACGGACGTCGAAAGATGAAGTGCGCGACATCACCTCGAGATCACGCACCGCCCCTTCGTACTGCAGATTGTGTTTAAGCAGCGGCGTCGAGTTGAACGCGAAGTCCAACAGTACACCGCGATCCACCTGCCGGTACCCGCTCCACGGCCACTCGGACATCGATTGGAACATGCTCGTCGTGAACCTTTATACCAACACAACAATCATCAACAAAGCGAACTGAAACAGTCGCGCAACTCAACTTACACGCTATTATATTTCCCTAGTAATGGCTTGATGAATTGCAAGCTGAAATTGTTCGTTTTCTTCGAGCCGTAACTGTACTCAGTTTGTATTCGCTCGCCGCGCCCCAAAATATTCGGTGTCTTCATACCGATGACGAGCGAGCCCTCATTGTTGCCCACCATCGTATTAATGCCACCGATCATCCGTTTCAGTTCCCGTACATAGAACGTCACCTCCAGACCGTTCTGCGTCGCATCCGGCCCACTGGAAGTGTCAATGTAAACGCCGATGTTGCGGAAGCAACCCAGCGAATCTAAACGATTTCGAACCTAAACAGCGCGTATACTATTCTAATCTATTCTAATTCGTTGTAAACGGATCATACGTACGTTGTGTGCTTTTAAAATAACTTCTTGAAAATCTCGGGCAGCCAGTAATTCTTTGACAGCTTCCTGGACGATGTCATCTTTCGTTCTGGCCAATCCATTAATGTTGATTTTGTCTACGCGAGCCTACAACACATATGCAGTATTATATATTAGCAATAAACGCTTGCGGTGTTACGCAACGCACCGGAACGCCATCGAGATGAATCTCTGTGCGCTCCTCCTCGCTGTCAGTGCTTCTCCGGGTCTTTATTTCATCCGGACGCCGTCCCTACGGCCCCGAAAATACATTGTAATGAAAGCCGAATATGGAAGAGGGCGATTAAGGTTATAAATTAGCACGGCAACGAAATGTTTTATAGTTTATAATTAAATTACCTTTGCATGAACGATTCCCATTGTACAAAATTAAACTGCTACATGTAAATTATATCGTGAAATCCTTTAAAAACAATCAATGCAATTTCATTATAAAAATTTAGACAGATAAATCGAATCGATGCCAACCCCAAACCAATTTGATAGAAATACAAAAGTAACTAGATTGGCGCGACTTTCAAAAACAAATTAGCTTTTGTTTTAATTTTACATTTATTTATTTATTAATATATATATATATATAAATGGATGTAATTTTTATTTGTTTTTTTATATATACGATTTACAGTGTGAGAATTTCGGATGCTTTGTTCTCGAGAAGAAGCTCCATACTGCTGACGTGCTTGCACCAGATGTCGAGACGCTGCACCATGGTGGAGATTTGGGTGCGATCGAGGACGCGCGGTTGCACCCACGTCATGTTTACAGTACTGGCGACCTGATCGATGGCACCACGCACCAAGCCCTGTGCTAACGCTTTCATCACCAGCAGCTCGATTTCGTTGATGGGCAGCCGCGTCTCCTTCGAGATCTCGTCGAACGTGAGCTGTCTGTCGTGCGACGGTCGCTTGAACGTCATCTCCATCAGGCACAGCAGCGAGATCTTCTGTCGCAAGAACAGCTCTTGGGCGGCGAGGTCTGCAATGCTAGACCACTGCGTTTTCATCGCTTCAAACTTCTGGATATCGCCCGAATTGAACGCGTACAACAGCTCCACCAGCCACGCGTTCTCGGTGGATTTCAGCGTGTCGAGGACCGGATGAGCTAGCTACGGACACAACAACCACATTTCATTACACCAACTATCAACCCCGCCCCTATAAATAAAGTACACACCAATTCCCCTAGATTGTAAACGCCGTCTCCAAGCAGGGCGGCAAGACCTAAAAAGAACGCATGTTGATGTTGGACCTCGAGGGATAGCGTATCGAGATCGATGCAACCGAGGTAGCGAAGCGCTGTGCGATAATACTGGCCGTGATCACCCTGAATTCTGCATTACAAACGGGTTTCATTACTCTAAAGGAACATATTACACTAAGCGACATTACCAACCGGTAATATTGCGAGGCGAGCAAGTAAAACTTGCCGTGGACTGTAGTGACGCCGTCTCCGTTGTCTAGCGTCGCCTCGACCTCTTCGATGATTTTTTTCGTGGCGTCCAAGTCGTTTAGTTTGTCTAGATAGATCTGACCGGCAAGTACTTTGCACAAACTGTGAGCATCGGTGTTCATTTTCACTTTAGTCTCCAGTTTGTGGATGAACTCTACCGCCTCCTTCTTATCCGTGTACTGTTCGACGACGATCGCCATAATCTCCACCAGAGACAAGGGGTTGATCCTAAACCGAACATTCATGCATAGAGACTAAAGCACGCAACAATTGTTTTAACACTATTTACTTGCTCTCAATGGTCGAAATGAAGTTGCTGTACAGTTGGATGAGTGCATCGCCTTTCTGTAGCGTTGGATTCTTGACGAATGTGTGCAGTTTTAAAGTGACTTGATGCCACAAACTGTTAGTAAACATATAACCAAAAATTACAAAACTCTGCGACCAATCCATGCACATTACCGTTTGTTGTAGAGTTCTTCGAGTTCAGCCCAATCTGCAGACAGTTCCTTGCTGGATTCTGTTTGCCGTTTTGATAGATAATCAACAACATTCGTTGGATGATTCGCTACAGCAGCCATGATTTTATTATATTATAATGACAAGTATAATTTTATGCTGTGAAGCTAGACCAAAAATGAACTGACAGTTACACAGTGCGGCACTACTAGAAAAATAATTCATGCAAAGTTACTAACAAGCAACAACCTGCAGGAAACTATGTCAGTAAAGTTGTCTATGAAGAATAGGGTTGCTAACGTAACAAAACCAAATTCCTTTAGATTTGTATTTAACTAATTAGTTTGAAATCTGTAGATTACGAAAAAGTGATGACGTCATAACAAGCGCGAAATACGACTGCAGTACTCAAAATAAGCCCACTAAAAGAATTTTAGTAGCATATTGTTTACTATCAGCTTAAAGTTTACTATTTTAAGTATCATTTATTATAAAAAATAAACGGGACCCATCCATAATTACTGATTTATTGTTATTTGAAACACTTTATATCTTCGGAGATTAACTCCATGATATTCGAAACTTTCACGACATGTTTTTGAGCCATATTAAAGGATGAACTAAAAACCACCTACAACAAAAGTAATGGGAAATTTTATAAAAAAAGACTGATTTCGAACCAAGGAATATGCATTTAATTTAACAAGCAAAAAAGAATTAACTTTAACAAACAAATGAATTTAATTTAACAAATTGAATTGAATTTAATAAACAAAATTATATTAATTAAACAGACAAAAGCGAACTAATAGAACCACTAAAAATGAACAAACTCAAAAATACAAGAAAATACAAACAGCGACTCAAAAACTTGTACGAATGGCGATGCCAGTGTGCATTTTGTCGTAAGATTAAGGTGAACCATCAAGCTCGCTAAAACATCGTGCCTTGCAAATTAAAAAAAAACATCGGCCATGTATTGGCCCTAAACTATCTTTTACGTAGTCAGTATATTTAGATTTGATAGTATATAAATTTAAATATAAAATGTTTAAATTTAAAAGAAAATATTTTCATTCATTATGTCCAGTAAAATTGTAAAGTTAGTTTATTGTCAGATTTGCAAAGAAAACATATGTATTTTAGATTTTAAATGTTGGATTTTATAGTAGTATAAGACAATAATTATTCATTACATATTATTAAAAATTATTATGGCCGGGCATTTTTTAGCTTTCAAATTAACTTTAAACCAGAGAAAATATTTATATATAATATTTTAAATTATTTACTAACCTTTGTAACGCTTTTTCACTAAACTTATTTGTGACACTGACAAAAATGTTAAATGTCAAAATGTTTGAATATTTGAAACAGTTGACATGCATAGTAGATACGAGTTATTATATATAATTTTCCATACCTATGTAACTATGGCAATATAAATAGGATAATAGCAATTTTCTCGTAACTGGTACACTTTTTGAAGAAATGTTTCAAACAAAAGTTGTTCAAAGCATTAGTATCTTTCGATTTTATTCCAACTATTTTTACTGTAAGCGCAGCCGTTCCGAAGATATGCAAAAAGTGACTTAAGTAAACATGCACTTCGGTATGAATATGCTTTTCAAAAATAGGAGGTTTTCCTCTCAGGCATATACAAATCTTAAGTTTAAAGTGTCATAATTGTATCTTCAACGGTGTAGGCTGTAGAGCGCATACAGACTCACAGACACACACACACACACACACACACAGACGTCATTCCTAAAATAGTCAGACTCGATTCAGGGAAGGTCAAAAGGTGTATTTCCGTTAAAATTTCGAGAATTTTTACTTTCTTTTACGAAGTATAAGTAAGTATTGTAATCACGAAAAAAAAATTCTCGAATTTTTAACGGAAATACATCTTTTGACCTTCCCTGAATCGAGTCTGACTATTTTTGGAATGACGTCTGTGTGTGTGTGTGTGTGTGTGCGCGCGCTCTACAGGCTACACTGTTGAAGATAAAATTATGAAACTTTAAACTTAAGATTTGTATATGCCTGGGGTGAAAACCTCCTATTTTTGAAAAGCATATTCAAACCGGAAGTGCATGTTTACTCAAGACTTTTTTTGCAATTTCTGCAATATCTCCAAAACCACATCCGTAGCGCCAAATCGCATTTTCTTAGAAGTAAACGGACCTGTTGGTTTTTCTTAACATGGAACATTTCACTGAAAAAACACGCGAGCACCGCAATCGTATTTCGCGCCATTATGACACTCCAATTTTTCTGCCCGAACATCGGTGCGCAGTTTGCACCTGTGAAGATGGTATTTTTAATGAAATTTCTTTATTCTTATAAGTATTCTTGCAGTTTCTTATTATACATCACTAATTATTTACATTTTACACAAAATGAAATATAATTGCGGCTTTAATACCGCGTATTAAATGAAATAAAAATCTAAAATAACTTACTTTTCTTAGGTTGGCAACACTAATAACGTTAACGACATCATCATAGAAAATATTTTAAGGATGGATTGTAGCTAAGTTCATATGATAATTTAGCCTGCGCAACTGACAGTTGCAAGCAGCGCTTAACCTTGGTCCTGGCAGAATATTTGAACTAGATTTTCGATCAATACAGCCCCAAAGAGCCGAAATGCATGAAATAACATAAATTTGAACTAAAAATAACTTCCGCACTGCTGGAGGTGATCTGTGCGTGCACCACCACTCAAGTGATTCGTTTGATTTTGCAGGCTTCTCGTTTTGCATCCAGTCCAGGACATTTGTTGATCCTTTTACGAATCCTATCCCGTATTGTTCGATTAATCATCATCACCACTATAATCCTCGGTCAGCAACCATTACTTGTCTGCGTCCAAGAGTGATTGACAATGTTCCAGAGTGTCTGTCGGAGTAAAATCACAATCATGTGCTATGAAACTGATTAAAACGCAATATAGTGAATCTTGATGATGACGTTTAACCAACTATTTGTGCTTTTATTGTACTTTATTAAGTTATCGGCGCTGCAGAAACCGAATGTGGATAATCGGAGACACGATGTGTATATCGCCGGGTTTTTCCCTTTCGGCCGAGGCGTCGAAAACTCAAATACAGGACGAGGAGTGATGCCGAGCGTCAAACTTGCTTTGGATCATGTCAACGAGCATTCGTCCATTTTGCGTAATTACCGGTTGCATATGTGGTGGAACGATACGATGGTGAGAGTATATGTATATATTTATAAAATCCATCAACAATGAACATTGTTGTTTATAGTGCAATGCGGCTGTTGGCGTCAAAGCGTTCTTCGACATGATGCATTCGGGCCCGAATAAACTAATGTTGTTCGGTGCTGCGTGCACCCACGTCACAGATCCCATTGCCAAAGCATCCAAGCACTGGCATCTGACACAGTTATCTTACGCCGATACGCATCCGATGTTCACAAAAGAGAACTTCCCCAACTTTTTCCGAATCGTTCCATCAGAGAACGCGTTCAATTCGCCGCGTTTGTCGCTGTTAAAAGAATTTAACTGGACTAGAGTAGGAACAATTTATCAAAATGAACCTAGATATTCTTTAGTAAGTGAATAAAATCATATATACATACATACACATATTAAATATGCATTGAATTGTTTTAATACAGGCTCATAATCGATTGGTAGCAGAACTCGATTCGTTAGGCTATCAAGTGGTAGAAACGCAAAGTTTCACAAATGAAGTAACAACGGCGTTAGAGAAGCTAAAAGATAAAGATACGCGAGTGATTCTAGGCAATTTCAACGAATACTGGGCGCGGAAAATATTCTGCGAGGCCTACAGAATGGATCTGTACGGACGCAAGTATCAGTGGTTGATTATGGGCACGTACAACTTGGAATGGTGGACCATTGGAGACCCGGAGGCGAACTGTACATCGCAGGACCTGGAGCGCGCGCTCGAGCAAACAATCCTCACCGATTTACTACCACTGTCTACCAGCGGCGAAATAACCGTTTCAGGCATAGTAAGTCTCATCAAAATGCTATTAATAATGCAAACATAATCAAATAAACGCGTATGCGCAGACAGCGGATGAATACAAATTGGAATACGATAGCAGACGCGGTTTAGAGTACTCCCGTTTCCACGGCTACACCTACGATGGCATTTGGGCAGTTGCGCTCGCCATTCAACATGTCGCGCATAAAATTCGCTATTTCCGTCGGAACCAAACGGTTAACGATTTCCGCTACCGAGATCCGCTCTGGGAGAAGTTGTTTCTCGATGCACTAAGTAACACAAGTTTCGAGGGCGTCACCGTAAGTGGTTACAAAGATACCAGAGTATTGCGTTTGCATCACATTCGTTTTTCTTTTAGGGACCGGTGCGCTTTTACGACAACGAGCGCAAAGCGAGCATTTTATTGAAGCAGTTTCAAAACGGCGGCGAAATCAAAGTCGGCGAATACAGCGCGGCCACGCAACACTTAGATCTAACGCTTGGTGCTCCGCTGCAATGGATCGGAAAGTACGATTGCCAATCAGATAAATGTGCATTTATTTGATTGGTGTGGCGGTTATTTTCAGACAACCGCCCAAAGATCGGACGCTTCTAATCATCGAGCACACGCAAGTGAACAAAACGGTGTACGCCATCCTTGCGACGTGCGCCGTTTTAGGAATCATCATGGCCTCTATTTTCTTGGGTATCAACATCAAATACCGCAATCAACGATATATTAAAATGTCCAGTCCACAATTGAACAATTTGATTATCATCGGATGTATGCTGACGTACACTTCGATTGTGTTTCTAGGCCTGGATTCAGGCCTGTCTAGTGTCGGTAATTGTTTATTATAACAAACACCCGAACAGCGCCCAGTAACAACAAATGTAAATCTTTTCTAGATGCATTCCCGTATATTTGTACCGCACGCGCTTGGACGTTAATGGCCGGCTTCAGCTTAGCGTTTGGCGCAATGTTCTCCAAGACATGGCGTGTTCATTCGATCTTCACCGACGTTAAGCTCAACAAAAAGGTCATCAAAGACTACCAGTTATTCATGGTGGTCGGGGTGTTGTTGTTCATCGATCTAGTCATCATGACAACGTGGCAAATCGCCGATCCGTTTTACAGGGAAACGAAACAGATGGAACCGTATCCGCATCCGTCGAGCGAAGACATAATCATCATTCCCGAAAACGAATATTGCGCCTCTGAACGTATGACCATCTTCGTCGGTTCCATTTACGCCTATAAAGGTCTTTTAATGGTAATATTATTCATACATCCTTTCACAAAGATAAATAATTAATTAATATTATGTTTGAAAAGATTTTCGGAGCATTTTTAGCCTGGGAAACTCGGAACGTTTCGATTCCTGCACTCAACGATAGCCGCCACGTTGGTTTGAGCGTGTACAACGTAGCTATTATGTGTATTATGGGGGCGGCGGTAGCGCTCGTTCTTGTCGACCACCAGGACGCAATGTTTCTGATTATCGGCGTCTTTGTAATGTTCTGCACAACGGCAACGCTCTGGTTGGTCTTCGTACCGAAGTTGGTCGAGTTGAAACGGAATCCGGGCGGTTCGATTGATAAAAGGTTCCGGCCAACGCTCCGGCCAATGTCGAAGACGAGACGGGATTCTAGTGTTACCGAACTGGAACACCGATTGAAAGAGGTGAAATCGTTCAATTCTAAGTATAGGAAGACGCTGCTGGAGAAGGAGTCGGAATTGCAGGTGATTTTGAAGGTTTGAATTGACCGGCCGCTAAATTAAAAACACGTGCAATGAATGTTTTGATTTGTTTTTATTATATTTATTTATAGATGTTAGTCCGTCGTCTTGGAAATGAAGCGAAAGATATTTTAGACTCTCGGACGGATTCGATGAGCGATACAAATCGCCTTTCGGTTCCATTGCTGCGCCGCGAACAACCCAGCGCCACTGAAACCAGTGACATCACATCTCTGTGCAGTTTAAGTTCGCAGCAAGATCTGGCGAGCTTACACCGCTCAGACAGTGGCCATAAGTACACATAATACTACACCCTAAAGCAATTACTCCATTACTCAATACCTACATTCATTCGCAGGAAGAAAAAGGCAACATTCAACGAGTCCCCCGAATTAGATCACCGTTTAGTTCCAACGCTGCAACAAACCAAATCGCAACATAGTTTCGAGGTGCCGCAAACCGACGCGCTGGTCCAAAATGGGGAGATTGCCAAGCGACCGCAAGAAAACAACAACGAAGGGAAACCAGCGCAAAAAGAATTGGCCATCAAAGTGAAATCGATTGATGAATCAGCACTTACAGTGATTACAGATGATGATGATGACGCAGATGCACACTCTCTAGCATCAAATAAAGATGTCTATTTGGAAGAAAACTTTCTGAAAAGTACTGCGACACCTATCGCCAGTCGTAGATCACCGAAAATCGACGCGGCTAATGTACATCAAGTTGAGAAACGAAGATCAAGCATGAAAGGTGGTGAATCCTCACTGGAGCACACCGAAACACAGTGCCACCGCCGCGTCAGCGTACCAAACAACCCCAATAACCAATCGGCGACACTAGGGCGCAACCGTAAGAATGACTTCAGCGGTCATGTGGTGGCCAAGAGTGAATTGTGGGACACGGGATCGCAGCACCGGTGCTCTAAGTCGCACCCGAAACGGGTGAGCGTATCGCAGCACGGCGACGAGTACATGGAGGATGAACCAGATGACGACGTCATCCACCATCGGTCCGTATCGGAGCGCAATCGACACGGGCTAAAGACCAAAGAGAAAACGACGCCTGACAAAAAGTTGCCGTCGATTTGCAGCAAACAATTCGGCTATTTCCAATCGACGCCGAATGTCGCGGCGATCAAACCGAAACCGACAACGCTTCCGCGCCGCGACACATCCATCTACAACGCCACATCCGAATCCGAGTTACTGGATCGAGAAATACTACCGATATTCCAGAAACTGTTGACGGAGCGCAACAAATCACAGCACAATCTCAACTACGCGTACGGGAGAAGTTGCCCGAATATTTCAATCAAATGCGATATTGTTGAGTATCTTTAAAATTAATAACTAAACTGCCTAAAAACCAAACCAAACGAACAAATGATTCGATTCGATTCAGAACGAGTACACATTGCATCGCACATACTCACTGTTACATACCTACTATTATTAGTTTATGATTGAAGAAATGCTCAAAACATCACTATTTAATTATTTCACTCATTTACATCATCAAACAAGCACTGTATAAATGAAAAGAAACGGCGATCAATTCTATTCTATTTTATTCTGTCCCGTTGACAATGAATTTTCATTTATTTGTATCATCAGTGAACGCACGGTGCCAAAGAAGACTGTAAATCTTATTTTATACGTGCGAAATATACATATATGTTCGTTCGTTTAATGTTTAAATTATTGGACACTATTTAGACACAATTTTGAATGAATTTAGTATAATAGAAAAGCGCTAGATAAGAGTGCAGTCTGTCCGTCTGTCTATTCATCTTTAATGTTTATTTATTTATTTCGCTCACTATTTCAGTTATTTTAATTCACTTGAAATATGGTTGTGTTATGTATGTTGTAATATATTCGAGATTTTAGATTAATGTTTAAATAATTCAAATATCTAAATAAAACAATTTCAATGTCTATAAAAATGGCTGTGTTTTATTTCTTTATAATATCCCGCTTATTATATCAAGTGCAAGTGACCAAATCAATTTTTCTACCGAGTTTGACCACCGATCGATTGGATTGAAAGTGGCGAGGTGCCCGGGGGCGGCCATACAGGTATGCTGCCCCCCATTTCCACTCGCCAGTTTCAGTATGGCTATCACCAATACAAGTGCCTCACATTGTTTGTATAGTTAAATTAAATTAGAGTGTATTTATTGTTAAATTATTTTTAAATATATATATATATTTATACATGTGTCTAATGTGTTTTATACTAGGCGATTGGTAAGTTATTTTACTAATTAATTGCATAGAGGGTAATTTTAGCTTTTCTGATTATAATAAATATTTCTTTAGTTGGTATATGTATGTATGTATATATTATATACATATATATATATATATATATATATATATATATATATATATATATATATATATATATATATATATATATATATATATAAAGTGAATAAGTAATAAAAGCGCTCGCTAAATACAAAAAGCGCCTGGTTGCTGACTACTAACATAAGTTGCATGTCAAGCGGATTGCATATGCATTAATATTGACTTTATTAATAATTAAACAGACTATACTATAATAACGAAATAAACGAACATATATATAGGGCACTGGGACAATCGATTCTATGCACTTTTATTTCGAATTCAATGTGTATTTTAATACAAAAACGCGGCCGTTATGGATTGAAATTTAATCATATCGGAAAACGCGCCTTTTACAACTATAACTAAAATTGTTCATATCATGTATCAATAATATATGAATTACATAAAATTTCAACCTTGGTAGGTTCAAAATTGACCCTCACAACTATATACTTAAATTAAGCATGCTCTAAACTGATAAACATCGACTGAAATGACTGAAACACGCACTGAAAAACCAGTGACCTAAGATTTAATTATAGCTGGGTTGAAAATTAAACTTTTTCCTATGAAAATTATTTGATATACCACGAATGCCAAGGCCACTCAATGAATCATAACAATAAGGACTTAATATATATATATATATATATATATATATATATATATATATATATATATATATATATATATATATATATATATTTATATATATAATAAAACTGATTTGAGTATATAATTAAATAAAGAATATTTATAAATGATAATAATCGCACGCAATTTAAAATAGAATATGTTGTATAGAAAATATATTAATGCATTCTAATGTAGGTGTATGTATTATACTACATTATACGTTTCTATGGAAACTTTTAATTTTCAAGTTCAAATCGATTGCGATATATGTATATATATAAATATGTGGATGGCGCTAACCTTGGCACCATTCGCGGTTCTGTTATTGTTTTGTTTAGTTAGCAGGAGAAAGGACCACACAACGCAGCAATTGAATTGAATCGAATCAAACAATGGCCGAAAATGTTAAAGTAATTGTACGATGTCGACCGATGAACAAGAAAGAAAAAGAACTCAACTGCGAGGTATCTCGTATGCATTTATATATTAGATGGACCAGGCCACCTTCTAGATATTAAGTACTCTTGGTCACGCGAAAATAATATTATTATTTTCACGTGAATGCTCTCAATAAATCTAATTACACCACTGCTACCAAAATGAATTATAATAGGATCTATAATCAATTTCCATTTAGACTCAATAGCTACATTCTTTTAACACAAAAACTGAGCTTCGCTCACTTTAAACTCTGTCTATATACGTACGGTAGACAAAACACACAAAAATAAGTTTCTACTAAAATGTGCTGAGTTTTAGTGTAAAAATGCAAATAGTTAATAACAATGATCAAACTTGCAGTGTACACTTCGTCTGCAAAATTGCATGATAGAGACATGGGATCCACACGAGGGTCCCTCATTACCAAAACAATTCACATTCGATTCGGTTTACGATCAAAATTCAGCAACAGAAGCAATATACAACGATATCTGTTACCCGCTTATCGAGGTGAGCACATCGCAACGACCCTAATAAACTAAATTATCGAAATATATATATATATATATATATATATATATATATATATATATATATATATATATATATATATATATATATATATATATTGACAGAGCGTTTTGGAAGGGTACAACAGCACTATATTCGTTTACGGCCAAACCGGTTGCGGCAAATCATTTACAATGGAAGGAATCAAATCAGAGGGTGGTGCAAATACAGGCAATGAAAAAGGAATCATTTCGCGGGCGTTTGAACACATATTTGAAGCGATCTCAGTCACATCGGGCGTTAAATACTTGGCGATTGTTAGTTACTTAGAGATTTACAACGAGCAAATACGGTTAAAAAATAAATAAACAGCTTTTGCATCTCGTTGCGAAATTAAATTTTGAATACTTTTCAGAGATCTTTTACTACCCGGCGAGCGACTAAACAATACCACTATTAATTTAAATTTAAAAGAAATACCGAACGAAGGTGTTGTCGTGCCAGGTGAGTAGATTAATACGCATGAATGTGTGTGTCAATAATAATATATAAATTGTTGATATTGTAAAGGATTGAGCACGCATCCGGTGCACAACATCACCGAATGCGAACATCTATTGAATGTCGGCGCGAAAAACCGGATGATCGGCGCCACATTGATGAATCAATCGAGTTCACGATCGCATAGTATTTTCAGCATCAGCATCGAGCAGATCTCCAAGTCGGAGGACAACAACAACGAGAACATCCGCAAAGGTAAATTAAACCTGGTGGACCTGGCTGGGTCGGAGCGCCAGGCGAAAACGGGCGCGACGGGTGACCGGCTCAAAGAAGCCACCAAAATCAATTTGAGCTTAAGCGCTTTAGGGAACGTTATTTCGGCTCTAGTCGACGGCAAAGCGAAACATATCCCGTACCGCGACTCAAAACTAACGAGACTATTACAGGTATACAAATAAAACGTATTGTTTCATAAATTCAATTGATTGGTTCGTTCCTTAAAGGATGCACTTGGTGGCAACACTAGAACGTTAATGATTGCATGCGTGAGTCCAGCAAGTCGTAATTACGTAGAAACATTATCGACATTACGGTACGCGAATCGAGCCAAGAACATTCACAATCAACCGCGGGTGAACGAAGATCCGAAGGACACGATGTTGCGCAAATACCAAGAAGAAATTGATCGTTTGCGGACTTTACTAGAAGACCGCACCGGTTCACATGATTTAACACTCAACATACCCGATGACCCCACCAAGTTACTGGGTGATTCATTCGATTCGAAGCGCGACAAACTAATCCAAGAATACCAGAACGAAATGCTCATGCTGAAGAATCTGCACGAAAGCGAACGCAACGAGAAGGAGACGATCATCAAACAAATGGAAAACATCAAGCAGGAATATCAACAGAATTTAGACAAATTAAACACAGAAGTACATGTGAAACAGCGGCAGAAAATCGTGTCGAAAGATGAATTAATCAAAAGGTACTAATAAAGCCTGTTTCGAAACAGGATATTATTGAATTGATTATTGATTTAGATTACAAACGCTCAAAGACGCAATGATTGGCGGCGAGAAAGCGAACGATAAAGAACTATCGGATAAACGTAAACGAAAGAAACTGGCTTCGGAACGACGATTAAAGTATTCATTTGAATCTATTTGTGTGTGTACGTAATTAAAATGAAAAAATTGTTGTTTTTCAGTGCGATTGCGCACGTTTTAGCGAAAATCGACATGAATGAAGACCGAGAAATCCTCCAGAACCAATATAAAGACATTAGTCACGAATTAAACTTAAAAACGGATATGTTGCGCCGTTATAAACACCGAGTGAAGTCATTAGAGAAAGAAACTTCGGATATCCAGAGCGAATTCGAGGAGGAACGCCAAGACTACTTGGAAACAATACGTAAACAAGACAGACACATTAAACTACTCACGCAAATATCCGATAAAATAGCCTCAACACTAAAGAAAGAATGCAATTATAGGTAAATATATAACATATGAATTCATTCGTTTGCAATAATTGAAATCCCACCAGCGATTTAGAAACAATCAAAGAACATGCGATTTGGCTGGATGAAACGCAAAAGTTCAAACTACCCGATCTTGTAGTACAGCGGACAAAATTACCACCGGCAGGTTAGTTACATATGTAGATATATATATATTACAACAATACCAAACTTTAATGATATTATCGTTAATACTAACCACAGGCCGCGTAATTGATTCACAAACAGCTCCTGCGCGACTCGAAAACGACGAACAAACTGATCTAATCACACAATCACTTCACGAGGATTTTAATTCTAGTAATAATTATGACAAAGAAGATTGCCTCATAAAGGTGATTCTAGCAAAAACGCATACGCATTTGTCCTATTCAGACATATATAAACAAACACTTACCCTATTATCCATTCTCTCTGCTGTTATCAACAATACATCACTAAAGGGCAGTCTGGTTCCGGTTTCAAAGATACATACATATTTCAAACCCGCTCTACTGCACCGCTAAAACCTTGACACAAAGGCGTCCATTTTGTTTAGTATTAAATCAAACTTTTATATATATATATATAAATACATATAGTAATTAAATGTATTTTTCATACGTAATCTTTAGTCTAAATGATTTAATTTAAAAGTATTAAGACACTAGCGACACCAAAATTATAGAACTAAATAGGAAGCTGCGTTTAGTTCTACAGTTTTGGCGTCGCTAGTGTCTGTTACGCGCCATATTTAAACATGAGAGCTATGCACACGTGTGACGATGCACAGAGTGTTTTTGCGTGTGTGTTATGTTTGCACGGTTTTTCTTACGCACAGGTACAACTCGTATTTCATCCAGTAATTCGGAGAATAGCAAAAGCTCATCGCATCCCTCGACACCGAAAGATGACGAGTTCGACAATAAGGTCGGTTGTGTTTATGTTGTCTGTAACGTTTGGCTTTGTAACAAGTGTATGTATGTATGTATGTATGTGTGTGTCTAATAAACGTGTGTTTTATGTCTAAGAAGCTAGAAAAATCGGTAAGGGAGGATATAGCGGGGAATTATTTCATCAAACCGAAACGCGCCGCCGAATTACTGAATCAATCGAAAGTGGAGACGACAAAAGTATTCGACACGTGGCGAGGTATGTGCGTTGCAACAAAAGTTTACAAACGATTCCTATTTAGAAACAATTTGTTCAAAGGACAATTGAACATTGCAGAATATACGAAACGGAATCATCAAACGCATGAATTGTTTCCGACGCATATGTCATCGCCGAACGGGTTGAGCAATAGCTACAGTGGTATTAGTAGTCTTTGGTTAAATGGTGAGGTTTATTATAAAAAAAATTGACTATTGCGTCTGTTGTTTTTGTATAAAATGAACTATTCCATCCGTTATTTCTATACTGTTTTTGTGTTAAGGGACTATTTTAACACCTGACCCGAACTACAGGCGCCCCCTGCGACTGGAGGCGTTACCAACAATAGAAAAACGCCGCAAAAACCACAAATTAAATACGCTTGATTTGATTTAATTTAATGGGGAACACAAAAACATTTGGGTGATATGTAACGTGAATTAACTTGAATTTGTTGTTATTTAATACAGAAAAGAATTTACTATATGTAACTAATTATATTTATATATATATTTTTTGATAAAAGTCTATAATAAAATATGTAATGCAGTACCTTACGAAGTAAGTCCTTCCTGAAACGTTAACGTGTCTTTTGAGTTTAAGACTTCTTCTTGCATTTCAATCGCCATTTTCTTATACTTTTCTGCCAGTCCAGCGTTCTTCTCAGTTCCTATTTAACCAACAATCGATTAGAATCGAAAACAACGGCATGCACATTGCACAAATCAATCACCTTCTCCTTTCGCGTACATTTGACTTAGATTAGCACAACTATACATATTCCCCAGCGTGCACCCTTGCAATGTGTACCGGTACGCTTTGGTCATGTCCTTCTCGATTTCGTACACGGGTTGCGCGTCCTTATTCACAGCTACCTCGTCCCGCTTCACCCCCGAGATATACATGCCGGAGAGGTAATAACACGCGGTCGCACTGGTTGCCGTGCACGCTTTCTCCAACACGGCCATGCCCTGTAAAAACAATCGCGTTCCTATTCCTAGCGTTTTCAAACTACACAAACATCGATAAAACGCACCGTTTTGATGTCCCTATCAATACCGGTCATCTTATTGTTTGTGATCAGCATTAAACCGAGGTTCAAGCATGAATCGGGCTCGTTCAGCTTGCAGCCTTTATCGAAATACTTGTACGCTTCTTGGAAGTTCGATTTGCCCTGACCGCGACCCACCAGCATGAAATTACCGTACTTGTGGCAGCTTTTCGGGTAGTTGTAATCATCGCAGTTATTTTTGAATACCCGTGCCGCTTTTTCAAAATCTTTTTTGACAGCCTCCAAATAGTCGCCGAGTAGGTGACACACTATTATAGAAGACAACACATGTTTTTGAGGACGGTCACGGTTTTATGGTAACAACAAGCTTACCGTCCGCCTTTTTCTCGCTGTAACACCCATATCTGTACTCAATTCCTAAATTATTTATGTAATCTTTAACCTCAGTCTCGGATTTTAAATCATACGCCATGTTCGATTCGGAACAAAAATTAATGAGAATCAGTTGGCAAAAGTGCTGCGGTGTGGTAGCCCGCGAAATTAATTTTAAATGTTTCTTCTTTGGGCATTTAAACGAAGCGGTTTTTTTATTCAAAATATTTCATATTTATTTCTCTTATTAAGAAAGGCAACCAAATAGTTATCTTAGATCGCTAGCATTATGCTAAATATGTTTATATATATATATATACATATTTATATATATTTTTTGAGTGTGTTCACACTACATTTATTTATAAAATCGATTGCAAATCTTAAAAGAATCCAGTTAAAAAGCAAAAATTCAACGAATTATTCAAAGAAACAGAGTCGAAATCGATAATAATATATATATTATATATATATAGACTTTTGGAAGTGTTTTTTTTTTGTCGTAAACATCAACGTTTACAGACAATAATGATTATATTGTACTTGAATTTATTCGCTCGTCATCTATCGCAAAAAAGGGTGGACGCGAGGGGCGTTTGAGATTTCGCTTGTTTACAAAAAAATTTGCTACTATAACACTTGTTAACAATTTATAATAATACCTAACTAACAATAATAACAAATACAATTAATATATTATTCCACGACGTGCTCCGAGGGGCCTCACGTGGAGTCTCAAGACGGTGGGCGGGTTTGGTACGTTCGGAAGGGGAGATATATATATATATATATATATATATATATATATATATATATATTTATATATATATATATATATATATATATATATATATATATAAAGATGAATAAATACGTTGAGAAAATATATGTACAAATCATCTTGATTAGAAAATATAAAAGTGTGTGTGGGGGGGACGATGCTCCAACGCTTGAGACAGCCTCGGTTTCGATAAAATATGGAAGATTCTTGGAGGAGGCACCTTGAAAACACGCATTTCCTTTTCGAAACTGATAAAAAGGGAGCTTTTTTTTTGGCAAATGTTATTCAACTTTATAAAGAACAAGGGAAAAAATAAAACGATTAAAACATAAAGAAACAATCAAACAAATAAAGGCCATCCATCCCACTACTGAAAACTGGTACAAAAGAGACAATTTCATGTTGTTGTTCACTTCTAAAACGTAGTTCGAGTTGTTTGCGGAAACACTTTCATGAATCAAAGGCGACTGAATAATAGTTATTATAATAAAAAAAAAAAAAGAGTTGATTAGTTAGTTTAAGACTAGGGTAATGAGGGCGAGGGTGGTCGAACATTTAGTAGTTAGTCAATGATGACGTAGGGCAAAATAGTCAACATTTCACCGTTGTAGGAAATGACATCGAGCGTTTGGTGCCACTCGCGGAACACTTCACTATTCGGTGTCCGTTTGTCATCATCAAACTCAACAACAAGCCCGGTTCGTTTCGTATCACAAGAACTAGGAGGAGAGTGTGGTGTTGTCGCAGGTGTAGGCGACAATGACGCTGATGATGTTGTCGTCGCTACTGCTGCTGCTGCTGTTGTTTCTGTTGCTGCTACTACCGCCACCGCAGATGAAGATACGTCTTCTAGTTTGATTAAATCACTACTAGATGAATCACAATTATTAATCGATATACTATACTTGTTATAGTTTTCACTAGCGCTCGACTCAGTCACGCGCAGTCGTTCGGTCGCTAAATTAGGCACAATATTCACATAGAAGCCGTCAGGGCCCAGCGCGGGATCTTCCCCACGCGCACCACACCCCGCCGTACCACGGTTACCGTTCACATTGTCAACACAACGCAGCCGTAACGTATCCGGCCCCACGCTTCTGTCTAAATTGTATTTTTCACGCAGGTACGACCTCGCATCACACAACAACTCACATTTATCATCATCATCATCATCCCGATCTAGATCGTCTTCGCATTCTTCTTCTGTTGCTGCCACCACGTCTTCTATAACCGTCGCCGCTTCCTCTTTGACCGCCACAAAGTCCAACGGTGGTGAAAACAGCTTCTTTTGTGGCTGCAGCGGCGGCTCCTGCTGCTCCTCCTCGCCGACGATCTGTACGGTGATTTTATCAGGTGGCACTAGAATCTGTTGGACGGGCGGCAGCGGACATATACAGAGGGGAATGTCGCTGGGCGTCTGCAAGCACGACACGTCAATTGGGGGCAGTTGGCTGAGTAGGCCCGCCACAGTGAGCGGTTCAGGTGCGGCGGCCGGGACGACAGAAGCAATTTCTTCAGTGCCCACCACGTCAACGATCTCATCATCGGATTGAACGAGAACGATTTCAGGCGTGGTGTGCGATGACCACTAAAGAAATAAATAAATAACTAAAAGTACACCGAGGCAGCACAACGTGTTTGTTACTTACGTCAACGGTGGTGGGAGTCCTCAATGTTCGGACGGCGGCACGTGTTGCAGCGGTGGCTCCGCTACCTCGCAACGGTGTCACATTCTTGTTGATCTGTTTCTGTGGGTTGAGCTTCTGATCGATGCGCGACAGACTCTCCGTCAGCTGTGCAGCACGCAGTTCAATGTCCTGGCTTTGTTTCGAGGCGACTGTTCGATTCTGCAGGTCCGCCAACAGTTCCTGCGTCGTCTTCACCTTCGAGCTGCGCGACACTGCCACCATTTTGTTGGTGAAGCTCTCCTCAGCGGCGATCAGCAGGTTTTTGTGGTTCTTCGAGCCCTTCTTGCGGCCACGCTTCTTCGGCGCCATGTTGCTAGCGCCGTCCACCACGTCCAACGTGTCGGTGGATCCGAGCGAGTCGACATTTTGGTCGGGCAGACTCGAGTTCGAATCCGAGTTGATAAAAATCACATCAGTCTTTTTTAAGTCTTTTACGGAGCAGTTTGAGTTGTCGGAAAAGTCGAGTTCACGCGTGACTTGTCCGTTCAGTAGTGGCTTCTTGGGGGGTGGTGGTGTGCCGCCTCCAGTGGTGTCGGGTGGCGTTCGAGCGGGTCGTTTTCGTTTCAACAGCTGGGCAGTGGCTTGTGTTGCGGCCAGCGCCGTTACCGTTATCATGGCCACCGTCGCGTCCGGGCTGTCGGAACGTTCGTTGCTGCTGCTGCTGGTGGTAGTAGTAGTCGTTTTGATCATTTGCCCGTTGGGATCCGGCAGGATTAGGTCCCTCCATTTCTTCACCAGTTCTTTGGCACGTTTCGCCAACGATTCGTTTGATGTACGGCGCCTCAGTTCATTTATATGTTTGCCTAATCGGGTGGTCTGCGACAACAGATGATTTGTGATTTGTTTATTTATTGTTTTTAAGAAAAACTGCACACATACCTCAAGCAATTCTTTGGTGACTGCAGTTTTCTCAAGCGTTGAAATGACTTCAATGACTGCAGGCATATCGATGACCTGTGAATTAAAATTATTTCTAGTTGTTGTAGCCGAAGGTTAAGTTAACTTAGAGATTACAACGGATGAATCACGATTGTTGCATTAGAAACTCCAGAATAACAACAACACTCAAACGCACATAAAAATATAACAACATTTCATACGAAAGGACACAAGTTTTGTCAATAAAGGTTAGGTCAACGCATGCGTGCCAAATAATAGTAATTCATTCCTGTGTATGTGCAACACAACGAGTTACGTGCTACTTTACGAAATAAAACAGTAATATCCCATCAAAAGAAACACAATTCGCATAAATGAACAACTCTCGAAACGTTTTCGATCCAATGTTTTCGTCAGGGATATCGGTTAAGTGTTGCGAAATTTCGCCTGTTCCGTGCGACCAACATTTCATTCTAAAATCGTTTAAATCTGCGTAAAACAGTGAAATTCTTACATTATAATTGTTATCCAACGATCGTTGTAATTTTTGCGATAAGTCTGTGACGTTATTCTGCATTTAAAGTCGGTTTGTAACGATAAAACCGAATATATTTGGCGAGAACTTTACGCAGTTCCACTCTGCAGTAATGGCGGAGTAGCATTGCGTTTGGGGCAGGACTTGACTCGCCACTGGACAGCCGCTCGTGGCCCCAGCACGAAAACACCTCGGTCACGCTCGGAAATTTCCGACGTCACACGATGCTCATAAATTCAAGGCATCCCGTATTACTCCTAAAATACATAGTTATAATATGCAATTTTTATTTATTAAGCTGTAAAAACGTTTACCATACAATAAAATTCAACTAAAGTCGCTATAGTTCATCTGTAGTGATGCAGCAATCTTTTTTACTATTTAAAGTTTATTTTTATGACGTTAAAGCTAAATATTTCGTATAACTAACAAGAATATTGAAATAAAATCATCATTTATGCTTTTGCGCATACATAAATTTGCCATGGTTATTTCGATTTGGCAGAGAGCCTATATCATGTGGCTAAATTTAGACAGTATTTGGTGTATTGAATAACAAACTCAGAATAATAAATATATACGTGCGTTAAACAGTTGTATAAGAGGCGCTTATAAAATAGTAAAATGGCAAAAGGCAAAGGTGGAAAAGCTGCAAGTGACGAGGTGAACTTTCGTAATACGTGATACGATTACTTGGAATCGCAATAATTGAACGTTTGTTGTAATTTCACAGAAAAAACCAGCGACAGAAAAAAAAGCGGACAGTAAAACTGTTGCGCCAAAGGGTGAAACAGCTAAAGCTGGCAAGAAAGGTACGTGTACGCTAAATTAAATGCATTCAATCAATTATTACAATATATGCTGCGTTTTATTTTTCAGGAGGCAAGAAATAAAATGTTACTATTATTATAATAATGGCGCTTTATATATATTTATATATACATATTTGTTAATAAACGTTCATTTTATTTATGTTTCATTATTTTATTTTACGATTTAATGTATAATTATGATTAATTATGCTTTTTAAAATATCTTATCATATAATTTAAATGTTATGACTAGAAAATGGGTCTAATATTGTGTAGAACTATTCGAAATTATAACTACTATAGTTAGCCGTGGCCGTTAAAGTAAATTCCAGTGTTGTTAGTTCCGCAATTTTAGCGCTGCAATACGTATTAACTGTCAAGCAAGTTTCACGACCTTTTTGCCATTGCCAGCTGTCTTCAATAATGGAGAATCTATAAATAAAATTTATTGGACCAAATTGGTAGAGCGTTTTTTTTCGTAAATTTACAGTACTTGTTTGTTAAATAAAAAAAAATCGAAACACTAAGCTAGTGTAGTGTAGTTTTGGTGTGTAGTTACTAAAGGTAAGTAGTTTATAAATAATAATAATAATTTAACAAAGAGAAAATCAATTTCTAATGGTTTATACCACGATAGAAATCATAATCTGATTTCGTATCAGAGTTTAAGCATAGATGTTGTAGTTATAGTTATGTAAGTTACTGTAGTATAAATTTTTTTTTTTGCTAATGATGGACCTTGAATTATTGACGTCGTAGTTAACGTGTATCATCCATCCAAGAGGAATTGTTCTTATATTTATTTTATATATTCTGTGTAGACGAAATGTCTCATTATTCTGATGCGGAAGATTCAATCATCGAGAATATCGATGATGAGCTTGGCGTACGAAAACGTAAAGGTTGGGACCCGGATAACAAGAGTATCAGTTCGGAAATCAAGGATTTACTTGATGAAGATGTGAATTCGTTGGTGGAAGAGGAGGATTGCGTTGGATGTCCACTGCCCTCAACGCCGGAAGATGAGAATCTGTTGGATTCAGAAGTGTGTTTAGACGATTTAATCGATGTTTTAGTATGTATATATTTGTGTCACTTTGTTTAGATGTCGGATGTTTTAAAAGCTGCCGTTCTTGGGGACGAAATTGATTTAACTGCACTGGCCCACAACGCGGCCGGACAAGCCGAGCACGTAGTGCGAAAGGTGAGAAACATGCGCCACGCAAAATCATATTAGCGAATGAATTAATAAATGGGTATTATTATAGAAAATTGACTCGACCTATTTTGTGTTCACCAGAACATATTATCAATTTATTTGCAGCTACTACAAGCGGGCTGGCACGTTTGCCATTTCCGCGCGCTACCCGACTGGCTCCAAGACAACGATTTCCTCACGACCGGCCACCGACCACCACTGCCCAGTTTCCGCGCGTGCTTCAAGTCCATCTTCCGGATACACACCGAGACCGGCAACATCTGGACCCACCTCCTCGGTTGCGTCGCCTTCATCGGCATCGCCATCTACTTCCTCATGCGGCCATCCGTCGAAATACAACTACAAGAGAAACTAGTATTCGGCTTCTTTTTCGCGGGCGCCATCATCTGTCTCGGCTTCTCCTTCGCATTCCACACTCTCAACTGCCACTCACAATTCGTCGGGAAGCTATTTTCTAAGTAATGCACCACTCCAAAATTCCATTGCACAAACACAATTGATGGTTCCGGTGTTGTTTTAGATTGGATTATTGCGGCATCGCGTTGCTGATCATGGGTAGCTTCGTACCGTGGTTGTACTACGGGTTCTATTGTCATTTCAAGCCGAAAATGGTCTATTTGAGCATTGTGTGCGCGCTGGGTATTAGTAGCATCATCGTCAGCTTGTGGGACAAGTTCAGCGAATCGGCGCTGCGGCCGTTGCGCGCTGGTGTCTTTATGACGTTCGGATTAAGCGGAATCGTCCCGGCGATTCATTACGGGTTCGTTGAGGGGTGGTTCAATAAGATTAGTCAACAGAGTCTGGGTTGGCTGGTGCTTATGGGTGAGCAAAACACCCACATGAGTTTGTTGGTTTATTTTTTTTGAAAATAAAACAATTATGATTTTTGATCATTTCAGGCTTGCTTTACATCATTGGCGCCATGTTTTATGCGTTGCGTGTACCCGAACGGTTCTTCCCAGGCAAATGCGACATTTGGGTTAGTAATGTGTTTTTAATTTAAGACCAATGTATTAATTTTGATTATTTCAGTTGCACTCACATCAAATCTTCCATGTGCTGGTGCTAGGCGGCGCCCTGGTGCACTATCACGGCATCTCCGAAATGGCAATGCATCGCATCAGTATAGGCAACTGTGATTTACAAGTAGAACCAACATATTAACCCCGCGACCACTATTTTAGTCAATTTCTTTTTAAATTTAGTGATTTTTTTTTGTTCCTTCGATTCGCTGCTGCGTTCTTAATTTGAATAGGAACGAAATGGAATTTGTGGATGAAGGGATGGTAGAATTATTTTTATTCGGTTTTATTTGTTAATAGCACAGTGTTTAATACAATACAGTTGTGTGTATGTGTCTTTGTTTGTTAGCACTTTTGGTAATTTTTTTTTTTTGGTTTAAAAAAAATATTATTAAATATATATATATATAGATGATTTTTAAAAAATTATTATTTTCTATGATAATTATTGCTAAGGCTCTAGAATTAGTATGGTGCACCTGAGTTGAGGTCTTATTTGATTTTTGGATCTTTTGTGTTGTTAGGTCTGTAAAGTTCATATTTCTATAAGTTTCTCTGTAAGTACGCCCCGAACCAGTACTATTAAAAACGATTCATTTCTGTATACGAATGAATTATGGTCTCAATTTGTATTACATGTAAATTGGATATTTATTATTATTATTATTACTATAAAATGTATGTTGCAAATTACCAAAAATCAAAAGTGTAATAAATATATTTGAAAATGCCTAATGGTTGTTGTTTTTTATTTCATATTCTATAACTTAATAAATAGAGCGCAAACTCTAAAGTATTGATTTCTGGTTTTCGGATGTTAAATCGCGAATGTGGTATCGTGGTAGTCTTTTTTTTTTTAAATAAAAGCATTTGAGTAGGTAAAATAATGGAGTAGCGTTCGTGAATGAGTGTTGCTTGCAATAATAAAACGAACAATGTAAATACTTAAAATCTTTAATAATCTTCAAAATTGCAAGTAAAAATAAATAATTCTCAGATGATTTTCAGGCTTCTAACATTTTTCTTTCAGACAATGAAACGTTACAATAATAAAATAACAATATTATCATTATTATTTTATGCAATAATATCATTTTTCGCTTATTTATCTTAAGTATATTTCTCATAAGTATAATAATAATAATCTTTTTAATTGTATTTCTTAATAATTTTCATTAATATCATTTGACTAGAATAGAATAAGCGGCCAAAATTGCCAAAATAAATGGAGGAAATGATGAACGAAACATAAAAAAATATACATACATATTATATAAATAAACAAACAAATAAATAAATAAACAAACAAACAAAAAAGAAAGTTCGCGTTCCATTAATACAACAGTGGTTCTAAACAATATGTACAAAATATAAGAAGGTGTGTATGTGTAAACAAAACAGTAAAAACACATTTCTTTTCATTATTTACAAATACAAAAGTTTCAGGTGCAATTTTATGACAATTTCTAAAGTATATTCGGAATGAATTCCAAAAATAATTTTCACAGGTGTACAAATTCAATTCCTTTTATTATCTAGCAATAAATAACAATAAAACGGCTTAAAATCGAATAAAATCAATCAATTAATAAGAAGAATTCTAATAATCGAAATTTGTATTTACAATTGAAAATACAATTTATTATTATTTGTTTTTATATCAAATTTCGATATTGTTTACTTACTAATCGGCCGCAAATGAAATCGAATTCGAACACTTTATAAGCTAATCTCTTTGACGTTGACTTAAAATGACTAATTAAAAATCGATAAATCCCGTTTACAAAGAACAGGGGACTTAGGAAATTGCGATTTTTCTATTAAGGATTGTTGTCTTAAGGGGTTGGGCGGGGGAGGGGTATTTTCAAATGACTAGTGTGTACACTTGGCAATAGTTTAGTTAGTTATTTAGAAGTAATCTATTATCGACAACTAAAAATCGAACAAATTATACCCCAAAATGGACGACGAGATTAAATAAGAATTAATAATTAATGAAATAATCTCAAAGAATTCGGATGCCGTATAGTAAAGTAGTTTCGTTTGCATCATTTATTCTTGAATTGAAAATAGCGAATTGTTAAGTAATCTAATCTTACCTTGGACTCTACGTAACGGGGCGAAACCGGCGGCATCGTGCGGAACTTTCTGGAGCAGGCGGACCTGCTGGTGGAGGCGGCGGGCCCTCACTGGACTCGGGGCTGCTTTCTGGAGCGCCGATTAAGCACGTCGGTACTCCGCGTACTCGGCTCCCTACTCATAAACATCATTTTAATTCATAATTCATAAATATATACATATGTATATAGATAAAATGGAACTTTGAAATAATTCCCAGGTATAAAAATACATTCAAAAACAAATAAAATAAAACTGAAAAGGTACATTACATGTAACAAATGTAAGTTGTAAGTTGATTGGTAGTACCTCCGCCAGCAGTCGAATGCCGTTTGAATCGGAGATTCAACTGACTTGGATCTGTCACATACTTTTCCGAGCCCATCCTCCGGCGCCGCAAACCCGGCGTCAAGTCCCCGGACCAACTCAGACACTTGGCCAGTCGCTGATTATTTGCTACAGCTACAGGAATGCGACTTATACGACTGGAATCTGGAGCGGGGCTGGTCTATAAAACCAATCATTAATCCAATATCCAAATTGAAAATAAATAAATAAAACTCACTGAACTATCCCTGAGTATTTGACTGGCGTTATCGACGCCACTGTCTTCATCATCTTGATCAGTTTTCTTATTGTTCGTCGTCGTTGTGGCGTTTGTAGCGTCTTTCATATGAGTCTTTAACGGGTGCTCCGTTGCGTCAAAGTACTCGGATTGCTCTTCAATGCCCGGCGACAAACCATTGTGAACAAACTTGCGTTCTCTGAGAAAGAAAAACAACCACAACTAATGCATCATGAATGTATGCAAAGAAAGACCAACGACCGCTCACCGAATTGTGGTATCTGGTTGCGCTGTGTTCGCTGCCGAAACAAACGTATTCGCTTGCGTTTGCTCCAACACCGGAGACTCCGGTCGCAGCAACTCATCGTCATCGTCAGCGTTCAAATTCTCCTCGTCGTTCTGAGCTTCAATCTTCTCCCCGTTTACCACCAGTGGCTCAACGATCATCATCTCTTTCATATCGTTCGCCAGCTCATCATCTGCAATGCCGTTCTTTACACCACTGATGAGTTTCTTTTCATCATCTGTTTGTTGTTGTTCTTGCACAGAGGAAATTATTTCAAATTTGTCTACACATAAAACACAGTGGATTTGTTCCAAGTGATTTACATCTTGTAATGGTTGGACAACAATGCTCGAATCGGTTGGATGTTGGGGTGCTTTTGGAAGTTTCTTCGGAGATTCTGCAATAAAGTCTTTTTTCTGAACGGTGGTCTCAGTGATGCTTTCTTTGCTGCCATGGTTGGAGGAGATTGTCACTTTGAGGTCGTCGTCCTTTAGTTCCATTAAGCGTTTGCTGACGCTTTGAGGCTCTTGCGTTTGGGTGATGGTTATTTGTTGAGCTTCTGGGTGGTCGTCTTTAATTGTCGATGGTTCTTTTGGAACTACACGGATTTCCAATCGTCCAGCGACCTTTTAAAAAGAAAACACATTGGTTGCTTTTGGTGCTATGTGCGATGGATGCGATACAAACGAACCTCTTGCAGTTCTTCTTCGCCGCCGCTGCACACGCTGTTCAGCGCAATTGCGGGCAAACTGGGACATCGTTTTTCAGCCGTTAATTCCTCAGGAACGTCGGCGTCTGGATGGTCGCGCGTCGCAACATTTCGCATAACATCTACACGAAACACAAGTTCATCGAAGGCGGCTTGTTGCAAGAGCGGAGGACGGAGCCCTCGGCGAAGAGAGGGCCCCAAGCATGGCGCAGACCACGACCGTGGTAGACCGCCTAAAGACACACACGTAAGTGTTTAGCTGATTCTAGATAGATGTGTTTCGAAACCGAAATCAACGCAAAAACAAACGAAAAACTTTGAATTCACTTACTCTGGATACTTGAACCTTTCATTCATGAATTGTTTTACACTTTCACACGATTACTACTAATACTACTACTTCAACAGAGTAATCTTGTATGTATATCTTGAAAATAATAAATTAAAAAGTTAAAAAAAAAAAGAAACCCCAAACAATATTTATTACTCTCAAATACAAAGTACACAAACAATTTTTTTTTTTTATTAAATATCACAATTTGTAAATATTATAAATGACTAAAATAAATACGATAAAAAAGAAACAATAAATAAACTTATCTTATGATTTATGCGTTGATTTCTCGTCGATTTTTTAAGTTTTTTGTTTGCTTTTTAGAAGTCAGAAGCTGTCAATCAAGATATACAAAACAATTTCAACAACCAATTGCTAAAAAAATGCAACATAAAACAATAAATAAATAAATCACATAATCGCAGAGGAACTCTGCTGTCTTTTTTCTTAACCGACACTACCGTCAATAGAAACATTTCAATCGCTAAACAAGTGCAATAGAATCAAGTTAAATTAAACGATATATGAATGCTTTCCTCGAAAGAAACAAACAATTTTCCATCATCTAAGCCCCTCCGAAAGTTACAAAATAAACTTACCCATCAGCTCTGGATACTGTTCGATGCCAGCAATGTTCACGCAGCGTCTATGACTAGTTCTAGAGTCTTCACTGATTCTAGACAACGCTGGAGGCACGCTGGCGGGCAGAGGCTGCATATCGGGCACAGTAGCCATCGGAGCACCCTGTAACACCCCTGGCTTATGTTCCGGACTCTCCGGTTTCCATTCGTTATCTGTAGTCTCTTCACTATCATCAAATTGACTCTTCCACTGGCTAGCAAGTGTGAGGGCGCCGCCCCGTGTCACTTGCTGCGACACATTTTCATCGTCAATCACTGCGAACTGTGTAAGAGATGTATCGCGCGGACGCCGCGCCGATGAACTAGTAGCGGTGGGACGACGCGTCCGAGGACGATCAGCGTCCGGCGTAACCGGAGCAGTTGTTGTTGAAATCACCGGAGGACTACCCATTTCCTGTAACAACCAACCGAAATGTTTGAGTTATGTTATGATAAGAAAACGCAACCATATACCTGTACTGAACCAGTGTTTGAACCCGTGACGACTCGGAGGCGTCCGAGTGTGGCCACGCCTGAAGCACTCTTCCGAAGAGGCGTGGGCGCTGGAGAAGTATCTCCACCGCCTGTGCCACGAGCCGAGCGTTGGCCTTGATGGTGGGGCGTGTCTGAACTGGATCTAGGCGTTGCTAATGCGGCGGCATCGTTGTCCAAACGTTCTGGAGCTTGTTCTAGATGCGAAGTTGCTCTTCGTCTGGGTCCCTGGGTAGGCGCAGTGTCGCCAGCGGTCGCGTTGCAATTCTTATCCACGGCTGTCTGTCGAGGAGCATTCGTCTGTGTGTCGGTTACTAGCGGTGTCGTAGTTTCTGTTTCGATTCGGCGGCGACGGGATTCCAGCTGTGCCTAATTATAATAATAGTTATTCGCTTTAAACGTTTGTGCGATCGTTCAATCGACAATAAACTCACACTTACATCTTTGTTGTCGGTCGGTTCAATGTTCTCTTGATTGTTGTCAACGGTGTTTGTTGTATGAAGCCGGGTGTGTCGGGCTAAGCCGCTGAGAGCGGTGGGAACTGGCTGTGGCACCGTGGGCACCGTATCGCCACCGGGAGTCTTCTCCCAGTCGTACGGATCCGAGTCTTTGACGCCTCGCCGTTTCATACATCGTTCGAACAATCCAATCAACATCTATAAACAACATAATGATGTTCATCTAATAACAAAGCAATGAATCGCAATCAACTGACTTGGTAATCGGGTTTGTCTGCGTATTCTAACCCTTGAATATGCTCTAGAAATTGCCGCAAATCTGACGGTAGATGTTTCAGTAATAATCTATGGTCGTATTTTTCTTTCATCAGACCAACCTACATATATATATATATATTTATGTCAAACAAATAAATAACAAATTATATGAACACATACCCCTCCACCCCCACTTCACATACGCACCCTTAAGCTTGTTTTACATTATACTTTTTTCGGCTAGAAACTTGAATTAGAATTTAGCTACTAGATTAGACTAGAAAATAGAACAAGTTTTTAACCGAATAGTTTTTACTTTCTTATACGAATGTATATAAGGCAGTATTGTAATCATGGAAAAGAAAACGAGATTTTTACAGAAATACATCTTTTGACCTTCCCTGAGTCGAGTCTGACTATTTTTAGAATTCCGTTTGTGTGTGTGAACGCTCTACAGCCAAAACGGCCAATGCAATAATCATCAAACTTGAAACTTGTATATGCCTCGGAAGAAAACCGCCTATTTTTGAAAAGAATATTCAAACCGGAAGTGCATGTTTACTCTTGTAATTTTTTCGTAATTCTGCAATATCTCCAAAACAGCTGCACTTACAGAAAATATACTAGTATTCAAAATGAAAGATATTATTATTATGCACAACTCTTGTTTAAAAATTTTCTTCAAAAAGTGTACCGATTTCAAGAAAATCAGTATTTAAATTTTTGAATATTTTATTTATGTTGCCATGGTTACGTAGGTATAGGAAGTTAGTTATACTTATGGTTAGTAAAATAGGTTAAGCTGAGTCTTTAGTTGGCAATCTGACGTTTAGTAAAAAACATCGGCCATGTATTGGCCCTAAGCTTTCTTTTACGTAGTCAGTATATTTAGATTTGATAGTATATAAATAAAAATATAAAAAGTTTAAATTTCAAGAAAATATTTTCATTCATTGTTCAATAAAAGTGTAAAGTTAGTTTATTGTCAGATTTCCAAAGAAAACATATGTATTTCAGATTTTAAATGTTGGATTTTATAGTAGTATACAGAAAATATTATTATTCATTACATATTATTAAAAATTATTATGGCCGGGCATTTTTTAGTTTTCAAATTAACTTTAAACCAGAGAAAATATTTATATATAATATTTTAAATTATTTTCTAACCTTTGTAACGGTTTTTCACTAAACTTATTTGTGACACTGACAATAAATGTTAAATGTCAAAATATTGGAATATTTAAAACAATTGACATGCATAGTAGATGTGATTTATTATATATGATTTCCCATACCTACGTAACTATGGCAATATCAATAAGATAAGATCTTGTAACTGGTACTTTTTGAAGAAATGTTTCAAACAAAAGTTGTGCAGAATACTAATATCTTTCAATGTTATTCTAACTATTTTTACTGCACGTATAGCCGTTTCAGAGATATTGCAGAGATTGCAAAAAAAGTCTTAAGTAAACATGCACTTCCGGTTTGAATATGCTTTTCAAAAATAGGAGGTTTTCGCCCCAGGCATATACAAATCTTAAGTTTAAGGTTTCATAATTTTATCTTCAACGGTGTAGGCTGTAGAGCACATACACACACACACACAGACGTCATTCCAAAAATAGTCAGACTCGATTCAGGGAAGGTCAAAAGGTGTATTTCCGTTAAAATTTCGAGAATTTTTTTTTCGTGATTACAATACTTACCTATTACTTCGTAAAAGAAAGTAAAAATATAAAAAGTTTAAATTTCAAGAAAATATTTTCATTCATTGTCCAATAAAAGTGTAAAGTTAGTTTATTGTCAGATTTCCAAAGAAAACATGTATTTCAGATTTTAAATGTTGGATTTTATAGTAGTATAAAGAAAATATTATTATTCATTACACATTATTAAAAATTATTATGGTCGGGCATTTTTACTTTCTTTTACGAAGTAATAAGTAAGTATTGTAATCTGTGTCTGTGTGTATGCGCTCTACAGCCTACACCGTTGAAGATAAAATTATGAAACTTTAAACTTAAGATTTGTTCATGCCTGGGGCGAAAACCTCCTATTTTTGAAAAGCATATTCAAACCGGAAGTGCATGTTTACTTAAGACTTTTTTTGCAATTTCTGCAATATCTCTGAAACGGCTATACTCGCAGTAAAAATAGTTAGAATACCATTGAAAGATATTAGTATTCTGCACAACTTTTGTTTGAACCATTTCTTCAAAAAGTGTACCAGTTACGAGAAAATTGCTATTATCCTATTTATATTGCCATATTTACATGGGTATTGAAAATTATATATAATAAATCGCATCTACTATGCATGTCAATTGTTTTAAATATTCCAATATTTTGACATTTAACATTTATTGTTAGTGTTACAAATTAGTTTAGTGAAAAAGCGTTACAAAGGTTAGTAAATAATTTAAAATATTATATATAAATATTTTCTCTGGTTTAAAGTTAATTTGAAAACTAAAAAATGTCCGGCCATAATAATTTTTAATAATATGTAATGAATAATAATATTTTCTTTATACTACTATAAAATCCAACATTTAAAATCTGAATTACATATCGTATGTTTTCTTTGGAAATCTGACAATAAACTAACTTTACACTTTTAGTGGACAATGAATGAAAATATTTTCTTGAAATTTTAACATTTTATATTTTTATTTATATACTATCAAATCTAAATATACTGACTACGTAAAAGAAAGTTTAGGGCCAATACATGGCCGATGTTTTAGTTTTCAAATTAACTTTAAACCAGAGAAAATATTTATATATAATATTTTAAATTATTTAGGTCAAAAGGTGTATTTCCGTAAAAATTTCGAGAATTTTTTTTTTCGTTATTACAATACTTACTTATTACTTCGTAAAAGAAAGTAAAAAGTATTGACGCATAACAGCTGACTACGAAGTTGGATTTACACAATAACACAAACGTATTTATGAAAGTAGACTAGAAAACGCGTCAATATTTACTATTTAAAAATATAAACCAAGGACCAAATTAGCATAATAAGTTAAATTATACCATTATATTGCTAAATCTATTAAAAAACAACAGAATTACACGTTAATAAAAGTGCGAACATATTGGCGATTGATAGTATTTTAGACATCGTAAAACACACTTTTAACGGTTAGTTCAACTAAAATATCCGTGGAAAACAAGAAGACTCTTTTCAGAGCCATCAAATATATATTAAAAGAAATTAGTATTTTGTATTAGTATTGTGGAAACGGACGAGTATGAATGGTTAACTTTGGTTATGTTAGCAGCATAATTACACTAATTTATGAGGTAAAAAAACAAGGTATCAAGGCTTAGTTAGGTTTTGAGGAAGATTTTTGTATGTTATATTAGCAGCGTAAAATAAAAACCGCAAGGAAAAAATAGCCGACGAAGGCAGTTGCCCCTTAAACCAGTGCAAAGTTTAGGTTGGGGGGGAGAAGGGCATAGAGAAAATACCCGTCGAAGGGAGTTGCATAGCGCGAAACAAGATCGTCGTAGGATATTGTTAGATTAAGTTAAAAAAAAATCATTTGAAATTCTTAAAATGCACGCGCTAATAAATAATGTTTCATCTAAATTTTCGAAAAACGCGCGTCTTTTGTGAAAATCAAGCAAACACTTTCGGTGAACTAGCCTTCAACGGCCATTTTTTTTGTTACTAAACGTCAGATTGCAATATACTGCAGATGTTTTTTTTATTTTTTTAACTTGTAACCTCAAACAGTTCCGCCAACATCATATTTTGACAGGTTCAACATTTGGAGATTAAGTGCAGATACTTTAGCTCATCGTAATTTTTTGGGGGCCATGTTTAAAATAATTATTACACTATTGTCACCGACAGTCACTATTTAAAAATTTGTATGATTTGAGATTATAATAATAGGGTTGATACCTATAGTTCTTAAATGCAATATAAACCTATACATGACAATTATATTGTAATATAATACGTATTTATTGCATTGGTTCCCTCTGAAACCATATCGTTAATTAATTATTAGCAATTGAAATCGATATTTTGATTGATTAAGTGTCGCCAACCGTATGTTGTGAAAAAAACTAGACACCCGCTCTTTCTGACGTCATTTTTAGAGCTGTCAATACGCAACTTTAAAAATTCATATCTTTAAATATATAACCGCTTTAACAATAAAATTTAGACTAATAGTCTTATATTATAAGAACCTTTTATAAAAAAAATTAGAGGTATCAACCCTATTGTCAAAAATAATGTTGGTACTACCAAATGTGATAGTAAAGTACGAAACTTGGATGGGAAATGAGACAGGACGTAGTTTGTGAAAAAGTGTCCGGACGATAAAAGTATGGAACTTGGATGCATATTTTCCTGTTCGCATCCGAAAAGCTAGTTTGAAAATTGCAACTAGATTCGAGTCGAAAAAAGTTTAATGTAAAACAAGCTTTAGGAATTACAGAAAAACTCACCTGTTCCTTATCCTTAATCTTCCTCCACGGCAACTGTCCATTAACAAACTCAACCAACATGTAAAACAAACTCCACAGATCATCGTGTCGGCCCATCTCGCGGTTCCGATGTGCATTTATGCTGGCGTATCTCACAGTGCCCCGGAAGCCAGCCGCAGCCCGGGGAGCCCTAACCTCCCCGGTGCCCGTCGTGTATTGCCGTGCGAGTCCAAAATCAAGCATATAGACTTTTCGGCAATTATTGGGCAGGCGGCCCATTGAGAAATTACTCTAAAACACCCCATCCGCATCCGTTTACAATCCACCCGTTCTTTGAACGGCAATTTACTCACAGGTTTAATATCACGATGCAGGAAGCCAACTTGATGAATCGACTCGATGGCCCGCAAAATTTGAAGTCCTAACCGCAACGTTGTACTCAAACTGAACGCGGCCCGCGGCTGAGCCCGTCGCAATTCAGCTAAATTGCGGCCCTGCAGTTGCATCACGACGTAGTTGAAACGATCGTTGCGTCCACAGCCTATAAATCTAATAAAATTGATTGATTTTTGGTATAATTATCGAATAGGAAGCGTGTATGTTGTAAGGACGCGTCGTCCAGTGGCGTAACCTACCTACACACATGTTCTCGTCCTTGAAGCTTTTTCAGGACGGCTACCTCCATTTTCAGGACTTGTTTGGGCTGGCGAGCTGATTCAACTTTCAAAGCGACTTGCTCTCGCGTTATAAGATCTAACCCTTCGTAGATCTCGCCGAAACCACCACCTCCGATCTTTTTCACCACCTTCCACCGTTCTTTGACGACGTGACCCGGCTGCAGTAGGTCCTCGGACGTCATTGTTATATTATTATTTTGATCGGTTGAATCTAGGGCTCCCTCTAAACTTAACTGTGAAGCACGAGGCCTGCGAATAATTTCGGAGAATCACCTAAATGTTTAATCACCTACACACGCACTAAACTACTCTATTCATTATATAAAAAAATAATCCCTTAACACTTATAAATCACAGGTTGGTTTAAAACAGAATGATAGCAAATAATTTGTAACCCCGTTAAAATTTCAAAAAAACAAGAATTGAAAAACTTCAAATTTGACATACAACAGCTGACAGTCAGCATTTTCCGGAAAAGCGACACGGCATTTTCTTCAATGCATCACTAATTGCGAACAAACAAATCATTATGCATCGAGTTGTGCATGAATTGTCGATTGGAAATACTAATTATTTTTACGAAAACTATCATCTTCTCTACTATTCAACGGAAACGTATGTCCGTGCTGAGTCATTTCGCGGCCGTATGTGTCGTAGCTTAACACAGCAGTACACACCCTCACATTATTGATTCGTAGAACATTTTCGCGAAAATTATGTGGAAAATGGATCGATTTAAGGTTTCCCCCGGTCGATTAAAAATGCGCTAGAGCTTAAACAATAACACACGAACAGCCAATTATAAAAACGGCGCAATCTTTATTAATTGCCTTATTGATTTTGTTTCAAACTCTATTCCCATTTAAGGTTAGGTTTCCGACCGAAAATTACATCTAGTACATTTATTTTGATAATACACTATTACCATAATTAGAAAAGATTTAAAAATTGTTTGCTTTTCCTGTCATTACTCATTAAACCAAAGAAAAACGATGTTGCACACAAACCGGACGGCGGAAAAGTGCTATTTTCTAAGCCCAAACAATATTCAGTGAAAAGCATTTACAAATCAGAACTAATAATTATTATTTAAGCTTAAATTACCTTCTTTTGAAGCAAGAAAATCCGCCTGGAACTTGCTACATTTTTTTTTGTACAACCGACAGTGTATGGATTTGTTAGATTGGTTACAAGCACACACAAATTTCACACGCAAACATTTTTGGCATTATTACACATAAAATCAAAGCACTTTCATCGCAATTTTAATAATTTCTTACGTCCAAAAGGTGTAAAAATCAATAAGGTAGCCATTTCTTAGCACACCATTGTTAAATTAGCCAAGATTTCGCAACGACGAAAAATAACTTTTACCAAAATAAATACCCTAACCTTTGATCGCAAACATAAATTTGAAAACGCTTTCAACAATTAATTACATTACTTTATTATTGCAAACGTCAATTTTTTACATAATTATATGTATTTTTAAATGCAAAGAGATTTATTTTTTTTGGCAAAAGTTTCAAAAATTCCTAAATACAATGCTGCCAGTCTACAAAACGTTATACTGATAATTGTTTTAAAAGTATGGAATCGAAGCTTTAAATTCATTCAAAAAAGTCTATATAGTATTTAATTGATAAAACTAATTCATTTTTAAATACATATTATCTTTAGTTTGAAGCAACAAATTTACACAGAATTTAAAATAAATCACGAAAGTTTCTTGCAGTTGGCGAAACTACCTACACTATTCTTAACAAAAGTAAAAATATTTTAACGTACGCTACACTTTAAAAAATATTCATTGATATTTCTATATGAATATATAATTTAGCTTTAATTTATTTCATTTAAGTAGAATCTATATACATTTAATTTGCAAATTTAAATGCTTAGACTTAAATTTTTTTCAATATGCAATCTCAAAATAAACAGCACCAAAATATAAATAACAAAGGTTCTTGAACAGAAAACTATGAAAGAAACTTGCATTTTTATTTTTATAAAAGTTGAAATTAAATAAAAAATCCTAAATATATTTTCGGGCCTGAGAGCCAAAATAATGGTAAACACAATTCCGCAAATTTACATATGACGCTAAACAATAACGAAACATAAAATAATAAGGTCGAAAGTCAACGTTTTAATACTTTTGTCACCATAATTGATGAGAAAATAGTTAACGTGTTGACTATTCGGATTGCGGAAATTCTAAATCGCGTATTGAACAATAGCTAACAGAGTTAATAGGCAAAAACATCACTAATATTTCCTAGATTTATTTTTGGTCAGTTCAATAACCTTACGAATACAAATTGCAACATATATATAAGAATTGCCGTATTTTATTTTCATTAAAAAATAAATGCAAACTGCAGTTTCTAACGACCACCTGTCCAAATTATGTCAAATACTCAGATTTGAAATAAAATTAAATCAATTTACGTTTGTTGAAATGCGGAAGTATCATCAAAAGAAATAAACTTACCATTTCATTTTGGAAAATCCTTATAAACACAATCACTCTGCTTCATTTAATATTTCTCAATTTAATTAAACAAATAAACAAAATATTTGAAAGGAGCTTCGGCGACTAACAGTCTACTTAGTAGTAGTACTAACTCAAAAATGATACTATAATAGTATTCGCGATTCGTATTCGTAGTAACTCCCACTAGTTTAGCTAAAATTAACAGGACGCAGTACCTGAAGTTCACCGAAATAAATAATATTTAAAAACCGAATAGATTTTCACTTATTTATTATTATTGAAATTTTTTATCAACAAATACGTATTATTATTTATAATAAATTCATTTAAGCCTCATGAGTATAATGTTTATAGTAAATTTACGACGACGCCGCGTAGCGATTATTTATATTTGCTTCCAATAAAAATAAACTATAAGTTTGATAATAATATACACACGGTTACCAATTTATTTTTAGCGGACGAAAATTGAACAATCTATATTTTGCATCAACTCGCGACTTACGTTTAGATTGGAAATAAAAAATGAATTGTATAATAAAATATTACACGTCACGAAACGTGCCAAAAACAGATTTTTGGCAATATAAAAAGCGCAACGAACCGTAATACACTGATTGAATATGTCCATTTTAAATTCATATAAATTAAAATAGTATTTCCTCTACCGTAATTAATTACATGCTTATTTACGCTTAAATCATTTAGGAAAAAACTCTAAACATACCTACAAACATTTCAACAACATATCAGAGAGGTAACAACAAGTCCATGTTACTTCTCCGCAACGTAATAGAGACGTTAAATGTTTACTGGGCAGTAACCATGAAACTAATTTCAGTTACATGAAATATTATATGGCAACGTTCCCTATCATCATATTATATTGTATTATTTTGGACTCCGTCGACATTTGGCACTTGAAATTCTACATTTCATTAGAAATTATTTCAAAATAAGCGACCACATTTAATTATTGACGTTTTTGGACTCAGTTTAATAAACAAATTTAATTAATTTCCAATAAGAATCTATTGTTACAAAATATTTTCATCGAATAAAGCGTAAAATATTACCAATCATTATTTGAATTAAAACTAGTGGCGGAATCGATTCAATCAGTTAAAAAACCGTAAGAAAATATGGCATAAAATGTAGAGCACCTCAATTCCGAGTAAACAATAAATATATATGGGTCACCATAAGTCCCTAATTACCTAAATGATGACCGCTACGACTTATACATCATTTCGCGACGAGTTAAAAACGAAAACATACATATAGATGGTTAGGAGATAGATAAATGTATAGATAACAAGAATAGTAGCGTGATTTGGGCCACAAGTACATATACTTGCTGGCCCTGGGCCAAAACACCTGTCTTAATGTTCATTTGTGACCCAGTTTCGATCCAATGGTGCAAATACTCATGTACCCGATGAACGCATCCAGTGCACCGACGCGACGTTTTATTTTAAATATTTAAATGTGTTTTTGTTTTGTTTTGGAGCAGTCCAAATTGTACAATTTTTATTATTATATAAAGTTACAAAAATGTATTATAAATATTCAATTGAGTAAATAAATAAATAATACTGCCACTATAAATTGGCAAGTTAGGCATTATTTCGTTTGAAATAAACCGTAAAACTACACTTACTAGTTAGTTACCAGTTATCTAAGAAGTCCAGTCCGGTTTTCGGAAGTGATCCACCCGTATCTGAACCAACTTGACTATCAGGCGAGACTAGTACTTCTTGCTCTGCATCCGGTTGGCTCTGTTTCCGCCCTAAAAGCTTCCCAAAGATACTAGTCTCCGTTTTATAGCGAACAGCTACCGGCATCTCAATTGTTGCACTAGTAACTATTGCCTATTCACAAATAAACACTTATTATATACTTTCTAGCACATTTGCTCACTTAAAACTTACTTGAGGCTTTGGGGGCTCTAATTTTGGGCTAATAACTACTCGATTATTCACTGGTTCGCTCGCGAATAAACGTAAGTCCACCTGGCTCATTGTTTTAAATGTAAACGGGGCTGAGTGTTCGTCGCGGTACGAAAACTGCTCGTCGAGCACCCGTTTTTGGGCAAATGTGCGCTGTTTTGTATCAGGAATAGACTCAGCGTTTTCTGCGCTGTATTTTAAAGTGATTTCGGGCTTTATGATCGATTCATTTAGTATTTGCGTTTGTTCTTCCATGGACAACGTATTCCAAATACATTCGTATGCATTGCGTGTGTCTTTGAAATCGGCGTAAATGCGTGTTGCTATTGGGTTGATGTTGCTGAAATATTGTTCAGCAACGTCTGCTAGTTGCATTTTATGCGGACTCATAGCGTACGCTAACTAACCTTACAATTAATTAAACAACTCGTGTTATATGAGAGCATACATTATTAATACCAATGCAACTTATGGTAGGTGACGTTGTTCACATATAGAGCTTAAAGCAAGTGAATAATCACAGGATTTACGTAAATAAATACATGTTTTTTTGAACGTCAATCGACCATTTTGAAATAGTTTAAGAGCAGATAAACAACCAAACATTTACCAACGTTGCGCACAACTGATCACAATGAATACCAACGTAACAAAATATAAAAAAAAAATGTTTTTCGTGATCGATAAAATGTTCTATTAAAAAAATTAGTCATAAAGCTGGACATTGTTATTCGGCCAGATCTTCATTTGTTTACTATTTCATGTACAATTAATGTTTTAATCCAAAGCTGATCTTTTAGTAAAGAATACATACAGAATCATATAAGTTCAGTACGGTTCACATTGTGTAGCCAATCGTAGGCTCTATATTGTGATAGGACCTGTTCGCCATCTTTGTTAATGCTACCAACCCCACCAACAATAATTTCGTTCATGACTATGTAAATATTTGTGGTGGTATTGAATATTATAATTGTATTACAATGACTCGTAAGTCAATAAAATGCATTAAATTTCTAGGTTTTTTCGAGTTATGGAACCTCCAAAACCACCCGAAGCGTCTGAATGCTGTGGTTCTGGATGTGATCCATGCATATTTGACGTTTACGAACAACAACTCAAGCGCTACGTCACGAACAAATCAACTATCTCCAATACTGATAATGGTGTTACGCCGCCGCCTCCCTGTATTTCTCAAACTGCTTACAGTGTTTTTCAGTTAATTAACATTAAACAGGACTCAAAGGACGCGTATTTATACACTTTTAAGTATAAGAGACGCTTAAAAAGTGACACGGACGCCACCGAAACAAAGTGTTATTTAATGATGAACACGGGGCAACATTTGTTGTTACGCGGTGGAGATATAAATCATTTCACGCGCGCGTACACACCTTTAACATATGAACACTCAACGTGTTCGTTTACGGTACTGATTAAATTATATGATCACGGGAAAATGTCAGGGTTCATCCGAGGCCTGAGTTTACATTCGAAAACTTATTGGAGGGGGGCGTATGGGAATTTTAAGCTTAGTTACGGGTTGAAACATATTTTAATGATTTGCCAGGGGACAGGAGTGGCTCCGATGTATTCTATAATAAATAATATCGTACAAAACGAGGATTGTTATACGTTTTTGAAGTTGTTTTATTGTTGTCGTAGTTTCGATACAATACACTTGCGTAATCAAATCTATGAGCTATCGAAGTATTGGAATTTTACTTATGATGTATTTTTAAGTGAATATTTAGAGAATTTCGAGCGAAAATATAATGAAAATATTCATACGCGGAAGTTACACGTCGGTGATATGAATGATTATTTAAAAACAATTGATTGCAATCGTCAGTTTCAAGTTCTACTCTGTGGCAGTTTAGAATTTCAACAAAAAATGCTAGATAATATCAAAACCTGTAATATTAACCAAAGTTTTGTATATTCGTTTTAATTAAACGTTATGAATGTATAAACGCTCCTTAAGCTTCCACAAGTTTGCAGGAAATGTTCTGGAACAATAACGCCGCAATTAGTAAACAGTAGTGATTAGTAATTTTTGTTTGTTACCTTTTCGCAATTCGGACACGTTCCGCTGATGAACCCGTACATTATTTGCACATTTGGCAACATTGACAACCACTAAAACAATAAAACCATGATGAAAACCACCAAAGAAATGCAAATAAACAAACCTCAAACAAACACGCGTTATGAAATCGGCGGCGGCACGATTCAAACTCGCAAACCACATCTGGAATCATTTCTGACAAATAATAACTAAAACATATACAACACTCGTTTTCCTGGTTGAACAACACGATTTCTTCACTTGGTGATTCGTTTTCGTGTTTCATAGGGAAAAATGGTAAGTCTGACCACAAATCCACATGAAATATCAATTAGAGAGCACACCACTCAAAAGAAACGTACACATACCTAATACGTTTAAAATATTCTGTAAAATATCGTAAGTAGAATCCCAATTTGCTAAATTTTCTGATAAGTTGCGTCGGTGTACGTCTATGGATGTAGAAGGGCCGTAAAATGTAAATTCAGGCGTATGCCACATGGACCACGGTTTAAAACTTACTTTCATCGACACAATATGGCTTAAATCTAAATGTTTATTAAATATTTACTATACACACACACACACACATATATATATATATATATATATATATATATATATATATATATATATATATATATATATATATTAACCTGAAATAACAATTGTACGATAATTATGTGCGGGTGAGGGGTTTAGAGGTGCATTGACCCAACACATTGAGTCAATGCGTTGCATTGCGTCGTGAAAATCACTTAAATTGTCAACAATCATTAAAAATTGTTTGTGTATTAACCCCAAACTGTTCGCTGCGTCCGGAAATAATCTGTTGGTACTGTCTGGGAAAGTATGCGATAAAACCGTGTACAAATGAAGCTCCGCTTTGCTCAAGTTTAACTTAAGCGTCACTTGGTTCTTAACGGAGTAAGCATCGCAATGAATTATCGATATTGTTTCGCGTTGTGCATCAAACACAAACAACTCATCTGGATATTTCGATTTGTTTGCCTTCAGTTCGGAATAAAATAGTTGAAAACGATCGATATCAAACGTGGATTTCGCCGGAACTTTGTATAAAGCTTGTTGAAAGCACTTCAAGTACTCGATGAATTGTTGCGTTTTGGAATTTGTTTCTAGACTTTTTAACAGGTGTTTAGGCAACTTTGTGCGAGTTTTGACGCGAATACCTTCCGCACTCGGGTTATTTGGCACGTAGAATTGTACAAAAACGTTATTATTCTTCTGTAATAACAATGACAATCAAACACAAATCATTATAATGAATTCTATATACGATACCTCATCGTTTTTGAAGACTCCAGCGTATGTATTGGGTTCGACATCGTATTTAATCACATTTGGAAACTGGATTTTTAATTCAGTTTCCATTTAAAATAATAACATACACAATCGTCAAAGTATGGTTAGAAGTTGCAGCAATACCAACCGTAAATCGCATCAGTTTGAAGTTGGAGCAATACCAACTTGTTGACCTAATAAAATGTGCATATATATTTATATATAGTTGGCAGCCCTCATCGCCAATACCAGAGAATCTAGCCTGTGAGTGTTCAATATGACGTCACAAGTTAGGGTCTCAGGGAACAGGAAAATTGGGCCCTAAATAAGCTAACTTAGCGAGTATAAAGAACAAAAAATACACTTTTTAGTGTTTACAATAGTGATTTCTATTTGTTGATATTTTTGATTGTTTCGAGGATGGCGTCCGTGTTGACTGTTGCTTTTGGCGACGGACTGGAAAGTTAGCAGGCTGTACAGTACTCCGGAAACGGTGTAATGCTTACTATACAACCTACTACCTCACCAGAACGCCGCCATTGTGGTGACGTCACAAGGCGATCCCGTGTCTGTATGGGACAATCAACAATCTCCTGCTGGAATTTCATGTCAAAAGATATCCGTAAAGACGAGCTTGTGATCTATGATTATGCCAGCACAAGTTCGGATCTACGGGTTTCTCTGAACGCGAAATTAATCTATTCCCTGTGTTTATTAAAGAAAATATAAAGCCTATTTAATATTTTATATTATTCTACATTTAAATCATCTATTTTTATCTTACAAACACACAATATATATATATATAATATATATATATATATATATATATATATATATATATATATATATATATGTGTGTGTGTGTGTGTGTGTTGCTTATGGTATTTTCTTATTGTTTGTGGGGTATAATAATATAAAATAAGCGCTGCGTTTGGTCTGTCTCGGGTTCGTTGACAATCTAGGAAAGAAAAACAAAAACAAACTATTATCATCATACACTACATGTAAATAACAATAAAACAAATTCATTCACTGCCAAAATTAATCAATTCTATACGAAATGAGGCGCGGTTATATATATATATATATATATATATATATATATATATATATATATATATATATATATACATATATATATATATATATATATATATATATATATATATATATATATATATATATATATATATACATATATATATATATATATATATATATATATATATATATATATATATATATATATATATATATATATATATATATATATATATATATATATATATATATATATATACGTACATAGATATGTAGAAATTGGTTGTTTCGGAATAAATCTCAAAAACTATTTTAATGACGCGGTCAAATCCAGCACAGAATCCTTCTGTCTGGCTGGACCAAAACGCAGAGAAAATGGCAACAGGGCGTCTGTCTGGCTTGCAGTTTCAGTACAAGTTAGAAAGAGAAGGGCATACAATGAATGATGGAATCAGAGCTTAGTATCTCACACAGGCACACGTGTGTATACGATACGCCCTTGAAATCTGTGCACTGCACACTATAAGAAGTTGAACGACCTACGACATACGACCCCACAATCTATCTTGCTCTAACTTGCGTCCACACTGCACTTGTCTTTATTAAACTTGCATGCGTGCGTTGATACATTTGCACACAATCTCCAAAAAAAATTTTTAAAAAATAGCTACCTAAACCCTTCCACGCGTTCACAATATACAACCCCAAATTTAAGCTTAATAACATAAAGAAATAACAAACGGGTGATTGTATGCAACCCTAACACCCTAAGAAGCTCAACAAGTGATGATTACAGATATCAGCACAGAGAAGTTTGTTAATATCCCCTCCACATGTGGGATGTTTAGGGTCTATGTGGCATAATATAATATGACCCAGACATCAACTCGACGTGCGATTGCTTTACATTCCGAATGGTATAAGAGAAATATGGAATAAGGTCAATCATTGGCCTCCTCCTCCTCCAGTAAGTATTATTGCACAGTTTTAATTTTCAACGCATAATAACAATATAGTTATTGATGAATTAAAATTAAATGTGAGGGATCAGCTGATGCCATTGGCGGGTAGCCATCTTGGCGAAATTCCGTTTGGAAGACCCTCAAGTGAAAGTGTGACTTATAAATATTTATTAATAATATTACAGACGCATAATATTTGTATAACATCAGGTCGTTTCATCAACAACGAATAAATCTCGCGAAATAGAAAGTGCAAAATACCATATTAGAATTTCGTCAATTTTATACATAGAGTAGTTTAAAAATTCGCAACTTTGACCATCATGGAAATAGTGCGAAATTATGAAGGTTGTGACCATGGCACAGTTTATCCATGTAGATAGACGTTCATGTTAAACTATTAGGAAATATCTATAAATATACCTACATTGAGCAACACACTTTTAATTTAATTAAATATTCGCAAATAACATATACATAAATGCATTGCCCAATTATACAACTGTTGAGAACCACTGTCTGATTAAAAGATGTTGAATGTCTCAGCAGATTCCTACCCTAATCAGACTCTAGACGACCGAACCGAAGGGGACTTTTTCTTTTTAAATATAATAAAATTAAAAAGAAAACATCAAGGGTCTGAAGCACAAATAAGAAAAAATAATACTCACATGTTCAATAAAATCCAAAATAAATCCTTAAGAATCCACCAATTAACACTAAACACAATAAAAACTACATTTAGAAACACTTAAAAACCATATTTACTTAAAAACAACCGCTAATTTACACGAAAACAAACAAACACTAACACCTCAACCATCTAAATCTACTCTCAAATTTAAAAGAAGCCCTTAAAACCGATAATAGTACATGCCCTCTAAACAGCTGAGCATCTAATGAGAAAACCAAATTTGAAATCTGTGCCGATTCAAATGCGCATGCCCGCCAAAGCTGTTCTTGCAGCTTGCAGCCTCTATGTGCGAATCGTCGCACTACTCGCACCGGTTTGTGTCCACGGTAACGTGCGGGAGGTGTTTCTAGACCCCGCCTCGCGTCTAATGCCGTACTAGACTATTTGTCTTGCTCCGCCCCCGAGCAAGATGGCCGCTGTACCAAGGCCAAGGGGATATTAATAGCAAAAATACGTTTTTGATTAGAAATTTTTGGTTTGTGAGATAAAATAGACGATTTTTTGATAATGTTAACGCTTCTACGTAGTATTCGGTTTTGTTTTCGAGGTTATATAGTTGTATATTAGTATTTATTTATATACATAAGTATATAATATGCGGTTTAATATGAATTCAGCAGATTTTTCTTTATAAGTGTATATAAATAACTTGTGTATGATAAAACATTAGGTATTTTCTACAAGGTCAAATTAAATATAAACACTTGAGTGAATTTTGAAAAACTCACGATTGCTTAATGTGTGAGTATACACTTCTATTATATTCCAACATTTCGCCTGCTCTTCAGATTTATTACGATTTATAATATAAATAATCATATTATATATATATATATATATATGTACATACACCGCCTTTCTATATATAGATAGTATAACTGCGTAATTTTCACTACGAATACACTAATATAAACCGCGACAAATCATACTAGTATAATTAACCTAAAATTCACACAATCGCACGATCCGGCTTTTGTTTCTGGGGCACTTAAAAACCAAACTTAGCACATTTTTCGAAAAGAGGCTCACATTTTTATAAAACAACACGTTAAAAGTTTGAGTGGATTTTCTATATAGTATAAATATGATGCAAAAATAAATAACAGTGTAGAGTTGCATGGCTTACTGCGACTGCACAATAATAATACCAAGGACCCAAACCACTGTGCCTCCCCCCTCTACACTCCTAAAGTATTCCCGTTTGGTCCGCCGGAACGGGGGTACAGCTTGCCGAGACACCCCTACGACGGGCTGAATAGTCACGGCCCAACCAAGGCCACTTAAATCAGATTCACTTTCGTTACAAAACGACGGCGATAAAGGACATTGTTTATAGGAGTTTACCGCCTAATTTCCCTGGGAACTGTCACCTAGGCTTGCCAAATTTTAAACTAGGACTAATTTACGATGGGGTTTTAAAACGATTTGACCCACCAACAATGAATGTAAGACTTATAGCGTCCAACTCTTAAGTCAATTGCTATAGAAATCTGATTAAAAGACGATTTTCTTTGATCTCATTGCACGGGACGACTCGGAACGGTCGGGACGACGCGATCCGCGAACTTGGCACGGTGCGGAATCATTATTTGGCGACGTTGATGCGGGGTTAGAGGGTGCTCCGGTGGAAAAACATGACCTAGCTCAACGTGCAGTTGCGCAGAACACGTGGCGAATCTCAAAGTAAAAACATCACATCAGAAACAGGCCTAACCTAACAGAAATACAAGTGCGCGGTAAAATCCCCTTTGTTAGATTCTTTTGCCGTATATGACCACACACACACTCACAAGTATATTATATACGAATTTGTTAACGCCAAACTCTAATAAATATGAATTGAAATACCGTTTGGGAGAGTCGTTTAAAAATTTGAGTCCGATTTGAGACTAAATTGGGGGGGGGGGGGGCTAGCTCCAAAATACACCCAAATATATCTTTGGATGGACAAGGATGGGTATACCTTCGAATGCGTTAGAAAAAAAATTAATTATGCACAAACTGGGAGGGGAATAGCCGAATTATTCAACCAATCGTAGCCCTGAATCACTAGTGGGACCTCCCCTAATTGTGATAGGTAATAATAATAGTTCGTCTATTATTTAAATATATGGAACACATTTTTTGCTATAATATATAGGCATCATGGACACAAACCGCTATTGCAGTTCATAAAAATTGCATATGCAAAATAATACAACCGCATCTCTCTCTAGGCAAATACAGCTGCCCTTTAGCATAACGTGTGAGACAAAGACAGAAGCTATGCATTTTTCGCTACGTATGTGCAATGTGTACAGGCGATTTAGATTTTTATTTAAACTGGTTCTTGCGATTTTAACGGCTCAACGAGATTTTTGTTTTGAAAATAAAAATTAAATGTTCACACAGAAACCTATGTAAGGTACATTCGTTTTATTTATTTATATTTATTTATTTATATATATATATATATATATATATATATATATATATATATATATATATAATATATATATATATATATATATATATATATATATATATAATATATATATATATATATATATATATATATATATATATATATATATATATATATATATAATATATATATATATATATATATATATATATATATATATATATATATATATATATATATATATATATATATATATATATATATATATATATATATATATATATATATATCTAATAATACAGAACGTTATCAAAAGATGTGTTTTATAAGTTTAAATTGAGAAATTAATGCAATATGTCATTTAAAATGGATTCAGCGACCTTTTCAGGTCTGAATGTATAAGAAAACTTCATGGAAAAAAGCCAATAATTATTTAAACAATCAATATGACAATTGATCAAGTTATATGACGCAATAATTTCATTATAAACCACTGACAAATAACAAATTCAATCACTAATGAATAAACATTAATTCATAAACAATAACAATGAATAACAAGCAAATACTTTTAATAGCCCTTATCAAGACTAGAAAATTGTTTATGACAAATGTTTATTTACATACCAATTTTCAAAGTGTTGTAACTATCCGAATACCAAATGCCGGGGAGTATAATCCATAGTAAACAAACACCAAACACTCAAATCACAATTATTTACAGGATTTCGATCAAAAACCATCCGAGTTCCGACGCAAAACACACAAAAAACACGAAGAAAATTCAATTCTATGCACCAGTGTGTGCAGACATTTTGCATTTATTGTTTATGAACAGAGCTACGCCCGACGTACTCCACACAGTCACATTACGAAAATGCACTTGTGTGCATGCACATCGCTCGTAGCCACCCTCAGACAAAACATATTGCATCGCGCACAACGCCACCGACGTGTCTACACGGAACTATACTGACGTTTCTATAATAATAATCATCATCACTTATTTGCGATTTTTAAACGGTTTAAACAGGCAATGTTTAGGCTCAAATCTAAACGATTTGAGCCTCCATTTCAAATGATTTTCTTTCTTTAGAGGTAGTTTTTAGTGTTTGAGCGATTTTAGTTTAGCTACGCGGCGGATTTACGCGGAAACCACCGAACTGAGTGTGGGTATATTGATCTCAAAATTGTGCAGAATGCATTTGTGATGCTACTGCCAATATCAGGAACGGGTTGGGTTATAATTGGCCCAAACATTTATTTAGTTACACTTAAATATTAGGGTTTTTAGGTTATTTTAGGGGGAAATCGTAGTAGTTTTGTACGAAAAGCGCTAGAAGCGTTTTTGTTTAATATACGCCTATAGTTGAGCAATTCCGCAATACACAACTGTTAAAACAGTTGCTTTATTAGTATGTGCACATAGAAAAATAATGTTGGGCGTTTATGTTGTAAAATATATAGATAAAATACTAAATGAATAACCTCGCGTTTTGGTCTTAAGTGTCCCGGTACTGACCAGGGCGTCTGGCGGTCCGTCTAGACGCGTCGGCGACGTACTAGTGCGTTAGAAAACAAATAAAATCAAACAGAAAATTATTTCTTAAGTTATTTAGGCGAAATTATGTTACTTATTCATGAGTTTAAGTGTGACTTAGCAGTTTGGGTGAATAGTTTCGAAGTATTTGTGTCTCCTGGTGCAAGGAACCTCATCGGAGACGATGTAATCAATATCTTACTGTCTGTACTATCTAGATCTTTAGTGTGTGTGTTAAATATCATACCACACACATACGCACGCACGCAGAGGTCACGTTTTGCGAGTTCAATGCCTCCCCAGTTTATGCATTTCGCTACTGCTCAAAACTGTACACCTGAATGATGCATCATTTTACTCAAACCAGTCTAGAAACACGTCTAGATTTGCTCATACATTTAATTGAAAGCGAGCCACGGTTAGTTTGGACTTTTAACAAATGTGGCCCACCATTTTGATTGGGCCGGAAGGCAGGGAGGTCCCCACTCCCCAAAAATATTCGGCCCACCCTCATAGGCAAAACTGGTCTTACTAGACCCGAGGGGTGAGTCTATTAAGAGGAAAGTTGGTATGATTTTTCGGTTCAAACCAATAGTGAACTAGCTAAGCTATACAAACGACTGGCCACCCTTAATATGGCGGAATAATCCCTAACTAAGAAGGGCTTATTTATAAGTATATGTTAAGTGAAAAATGGACAGCTATTTGAGTCTCTATACATATATAAATACATACATACATACATACATACATATACAAATATCTCTCTCAATTGTAATAAAACACTGGTACAACCGCATCAAAGTCGTCTGTAAAAGTTCGCAATGAACATTTAAAATGTTAAAACCGTTACAGATGCTCATTTTCAGGCTCCGGACCGCCTGAAATACGTTAGTTAGCAGCGGTGACCGTTAATACCTCGTGCTGAAAAAAAGGCATCCTTCAGCACTGGCTATTGAATTATTTCAGAAAAATCGCACCCTATTTTGCAACGATGATTGTCAATATTTTTATACTCCATCGCATTTAAATGAGAATAGCTTTAAACGTTGTTATATCTGCCCGGATGGTGGAAAATTCGGCAGATGGAAGCTTAAGCCATGAGAGAAAACACAAACAATAAAAAGTATTGCAAATAAACATTAATGTTTAAAAATTAAAAACGGTTTTCTTGAGGTGACGCTACCAAAAAAAACATTCACTAAAATCAATAAATACCCAAGTATAATATTGTTTATAATTAAACGCCTAAAACAATATTACAAATATAATTAAACAGCTTTTAAACGAAGCTTAACCATGAATGTTGCATCAGACATGAGTAAAACAACCAAAATTAACCGAAATGTATCATTTTTAACAGCGAAACCACACAAGATACAGTTTCAAACCAATATTAAACAATTCGCGAGCATAAATGAGCAGTTATTTCCTTTAAATCAAAATTTAGGTCATTGAAAATGAATGTGGTTTTGCAAAGAGTTAAAACTCACCAAGAATATCCATTTTTGCACCGTTTCCCAGCCAGGAATATGTCGATATCGACACAGAACACTATTACGAACATACACTATTGCTTTTGGGCCGATATTTAGGTGGATTGTTTGAAAATTTCGACAATTTCTTGTATAACGTGTTTGCAAATACATACGTTTTATATGAGCGTAGCCATGCTAGATGGTAACATCAAAAAAGAGATCGCGAATTCGCGAATTAAACTACTAGCGGCATTCGACGACAACGCGCGCAACTAAAATTCGCAATACATCAAATAAATGAACGCGGGAGGTTCATTTTTAAATTAAACTAGCCAACACATCATTTATACGTTAACTAGCGTAATATCATAAATAATACAACTATCGATAGCGATAACTTGCGCAGAAAAATGTATTCCGACAACATACATCACATTAAATAACTATTAAAAAAACACCATGCACTGTATAGGTGGGTAATAAGATATGTGTATATATACATACAATAACATGACAACAGACGAAATTTGATCAATAATATAAACAAAAATATTACAACTTACCGAACGTGACAGAAAATCGATAGGAAACCTGACCTGACTTAATACAGCTTTAATTATTCAAACACACATATATTACACGGTTCAAGCCACTATTATATGTTAGAATATACTCAATTCGAATATATTTTAATCGTTTTATCCAATAACAAACGCAACAGAATAAAATTTGATACGTGAAAATTCAAACGCAAAAACTAATAGGAATACAAAATGCCATTTTGAAAACAGTGCCCTCTTTGATGCAGTCTGTGAACTCTCTTAAATGGAGGTAGTAACTAAGAGACGGGCATAGCAGAAAAAGTGAAGCCAAAGTCTATATTTTTGAATAAATTGCGTATTTAAGTATGTCATCTACATTTTTTAACTTCCATTTATCAAGCTGTCAAAACATATTTAAAAAAACCAAAATACTTAATATAAATCGTCTTTTCGCAGGTATTTTTATTATTAAAACACTATTATTATTGTAATTGTTGTTATTTTTAGATTAGTTATAAAAATATTTATATTATATATATATATTTTTAAAACTGATAAAATATTGACAGGTTATTTTTAAAAAACTATTTAATTATATAAGAAAATACGTGTTTAAAACGTATCTATATTCAAAACGATACAGCAATAAGTTATTTTTATGCTTGTATTTTTGAAACGCAGGTTTTCTGGGTCATACTACAAGGTTCGGAAATACTTTTGATGAACTTGAAACCCGAAAAACGACAAACAAAATAGACTTGTTTTAAACAGTGTTGTATGCTAGCGTAATATGCAAGTTATATAAATAGTTTTAAACTTTGTATAAATAATATCGTTGTTTTCTGCAAAATTGTTGTGTGCTTTGTTCCTAAATGATTCGCCTATTTGTGCTGTAAAACCAAAATTTAGAGTTTGGGAGTAGCAAATTTGTTAAAACTACTGCGTCAGAAATGTTAAAAGTTTAATAAATCAGTGTAGTTTCGCTTGGATATAAGATTAGAAACGAACAATGAAATCTTTAAAATCTCAAGTACTTGTTGTGTATGGTTTAAGATAAAGAACGTGCACTTTTAAAAAGAGAACGCTGTTAGATAAGAAAGGTTTTGGAGGTTACAGCCCGACTTATAAAAATTATTGTTTCCAATCGCTTCACAGGCATTTCGGTTCTGATTTCCAGTTAGCGTACATCAAATCAATTCGTACTTGTGCCAAATATTTATAGTGATTATGAATTCAACGAGAAAGGTGAGATATAAATGCAATTTCAAAGATGCTGACGTGGTTTAATCTTATATTTCCTTTTGTATTTGTGATTATTTAAAACTCAAATTATGCGCTTATATCTATTTAGTTTATTTTAGTAATTCATAACATTTTAATCAGAATTTTTCCTTATAAGTAAATTGTAATTAAAGTATGACTCAAACGTATTTATATAAACAAAAATTGTTTAAACAATCGGAAAGTTTCCGAAGGACATATAGTTTTGTTTAAAAAACATCTATTACCGCGCATGTCTGTCACAAATGTTATCGATTATAAAATCGGGAGCAGGTAGTTTTGCACACCTACATTATATAAATAAATTTGCCGCAAAATTACTGCAATCAATTCGCAAGAATGCGTCACACGAAATATCCAAACGGCACTATTGTAAATCATTGCTCAGTTTAGTGATATAATGTTACGAAACTCGTTAAAACATTCATTGGGCGTTTGTTTCGAACAGATGTGCGGCGACAGCTTCGAAATGCGCGAGATGGCAGCGAGAATCTGCCGAGATTATTTACACGGCGCTTGGAAGAGTGTTACAGCTCAAAATGTCGGTTTTAAACATATCAGGTACAATTACGCATGATTTGTTTTTATATTCTTAGTAAATTCTGGTTAAAAACATACGTCATTTGATATTTATTAAAATATTTTTGTAATATGAGTAATTATAACATATAATTGTTTTTAAAACTCATATCAAGACAATAACTATTGTTATATAATGATTTATTATATATATATATATATATATTTATATATATATATATATATATATATATATATATATATATATATATATATATATATATATATATATATATATATAATAACTAGAAATGAGTTATTTTCTATCTTATCGCAAAGTTAATAAACAAACAAAGTTCATTTGTGGCGTTTTTTTTTATTGTAAATTGTAATAGAAAACGCTCCCATTTATTATTATTTATTCAGAAACTATTTTGTTTTAAAACCATCGATAAATCTATTTTGAGTGGTTAAAGAACGAGTTTATTCGACAATAACTGAAGGATTTATTCGCATGTATAAACATTGAATGTTCTTTTCTGGTAGCGGAGGCCTTTCAAATTGGTTGTATCATATATGGCTGCCAGAGGCGCTGCAGGAGAAAGATAATTCAAACACAGGCCCCAATCAAGTGTTAATTCGCGTGTATGGTCAAATGCACGGGGAACGAGCGATCGAATCCCTAATCACCGAATCGGTGATCTTTACTTTGTTGTCCGAACGCGGTTTGGGACCCCGGTTGCACGGCGTGTTCCCTGGCGGCCGCATCGAGGAGTACATCGCGGCGCGACCCCTCAAAACGAAAGAGCTAAGTGAGCCGAAATTATCGACACAAATTGCGACGAAAATGGCTGAAGTACATAAGATGGAGGTATGTTTATATGAGTAATAGTGTAGCACAACATTGCTGTGTTTTGCTGAGTGTTAATGTTTTGCCATGTTTTAGTTAGACACACAATTCAGATGCACCGTGATGCACCGTGAGCCATCATTTATCATTTGCTTAAGTTCATTATTTAGTTTCACATTTAAGTTACTTAATTGACGTGTAATCGTTTCCGCACAACAGGTGCCATTGAGCAAAGAACCGAAATGGCTCTGGGAAACGATACAACGATGGCAGAAGACGTGCCAGATGAAATTAAACACCGATAAAGTACCAAGCGTTGCTGAATCACTTAAGTCGCTAGATCTAAACGCTGAAATGAACTGGCTGCGGAGGACGATCGCCCTACAACCATCGAACCCTGTAGTCTTTTGCCACAACGACTTCCAAGAAGGCAACATTCTACTCATGGAACACTGTAACAACAACCGCGAAGACGATATTAAATTAGTGATCATTGGTAAGGCTATTTGTTTATTATTCATCATTTCGCACCCAAAACTAACGATTCTTGTGAATTAAAATAGATTTCGAGTATTGTTCATACAACTATCGAGGTTTCGACATTGCGAATCACCTTTTAGAATGGAGTTATGATTACAGCGAAGCCAGTTTTCCGTATTATCGCGAAAAACATGAAAACTCACCAACAGAAGCGCAAAAACTCCAATTTCTGCGCGATTATTTACTTGAAATGAACTCGAATGAGAAACCGCAAAACCTAATGGCAGAAATACGAATGTATTCGCTTGCTAGCCATCTGTTTTGGGGCCTCTGGTCCATAGTAAATGCTGGCTCATCGCAAATACCTTTTGGTTACTGGGTAAGTGTTGGAACTTGTCGCTTATTGGCGGCTCAAACGTTTGGCGCGCTAACATTAGGTAGTAGTTTTTATTATTTGTTATTTTATTATTATTATTATTATTATGTTTTTGTTATGGTTTTAGAATTGTGGCGTCAAGTAAGTTTATTTTTGTTATAATTTAATAATAATGATTGCGAAATTAATCTTGATTATAGTCTAGATACGCAGGCGAACAACTTTACGTCATTTTGTATCAAACACCTGCTAAAAACTTATCAACATGAAACTTCCTGTTGGCTTAAAAACGATTGAAAATAAAATGAAAAGTATTTATCAAAAATTATTTAAAATACAATAAACTGTTGTAGAATATCAATTTTATTTCAAAGATTATTATTTTGTCTAGTTTCACGACCTGATATAGAAGATTCTTATTTTTTTAAACTTTTAAGTTGGTAATTTGTACACATTTACATATACTTTTGTATCGTTGTTTATTTCGGTTGACGTTTATATATACGCGGCTATTCAAAAATAAACCTACAAATGAAATAAACTTAGTTTATTGTCAAGTTACTAAAAAAATCTATTTTAGATTAAAAATGTTCGATTTTATAGTAGTGAAAACGTACAATTTCGATCTAGTGACGTAAGTTTGTTGTTTGTGTACTCGGACTATATATGTGTAGATTAATGATTTAGGTACTTAATAATTCTAGGAGTACGCAATGTCCAGATTGGGAGCCTATAAACGAATGAAAAGTGAATTTTTAGCAGCTGTGCCTCCTCATAAAAGAAAATTAGAGGAAATGCAATCGAAACCGACACACGTATGATTTATTTCTTTTTAATTTTTATTCAAATGTATAGTTTCCGTCAAGTTTCTGCACACTTTTCCAACAGTACTTAAACAAAAGACTGAATACCCGCAAACATTTATTTCAGAAACTTTGTTGTCAATACATTTTATTGATTAAAAATAGCATTTTTATATGGTTTAGAATAGCTACACGGGTTTTGTGTAAACTATCTTTTAATAAATATACTCTTTAAGTTTAACCAAGCTAAAATCACATTTATTACACCTTAATCAGTTGTTTAAAAACCCAATTAAGGTCCTTTAATCTTATAATATAATCAATCACTGCTCAAACTGACGGACGACATGTCTTGGCACATTTTATTATCGCTCATATCATCAGCCAAAGCTTCTAGAACATCTAAAATAAGTTCCCTACTGAGCATCCGCATTTTCGGTAATCGCGCAACTTTAGAAAAATGATGCACAATCATATTTAACGCATACTTCTTCATATCCGTCGCTTGCATGCGATCCGCCGCTTCTAGAATCTGGATGACGTTCTCGAACGTAACGTTCATTTCTAGATTTTGTTTGCAAAACGCCTGCAAGCGATTATTAGTGAAACCATAAAAAAACGGCGCCGAAAATAAATACAACGAATCTTCCGGCGGCATTGAGACATCACCGTAATAAATATATCTAAAAAATACAAAACAATTTAAACAATAACGCTGCTATGTCGTATATAACTTTGCAACAATCACCGTAACAACGAATCAAACGACTCTTTCGACGGCGTCATCTCGCCAATTTGAATACGTACAGTGTTGTCCGCGGGCATGAACGAACGGAACATGGCCTCAAAGTAGCCGCAACGAGCGGCCAACACACTTTTGTGCGCCGGAATCGTTTGACCGTCCAGCAACAGTGTTATATCACAGAATTCTTGGCCGACGCTTTTTAGAAACATCGCCATGTCTTGTTCGAGCGTTGTGCCCGCGTTCTCAAAGTGGGGCTCGTGGGGCACACGGCTTTGTGGCGCTTGCCGACGCCGGATTATCTCAACCATTAACTGGCGATCTAGAGTTTCGAATTCTCGACTCATAACTGAACAATGAAATATTAAGCGTGGTTAATATGAATCGTGATACCAGACATGGATTTGCTCACCGATTTGATTGTAATTTGAATCTTTTACGATGAATCTCAAGCAGAATTCTTTAATAAAATCTAGTTGCAAATTCGACGCGTTGTGGAGAGCTTCTAGAACGTTTCGTAAACTAATTGTAGCTTCTAGATATTGAACACACAGTTGTTCTAGTCGCCGCATATGAAACTGGACAGCTAGGCGGTAAACATCCATCATTAACAGCACGATTCGGTTCGAAAATGGATCTTCTGATCCTGTCTTTGTTGGATCGATGCGATCCGTGTAGATGTAATTAAGAACCATTTGAAATGCTTCTGGAACTGCGTCTAGGAGTTTCACCTGGTTTTAACAAAAATAAACAAATATGAGAATGTTGTACGAATGTATAGACATGTTGTTTACTTTACTTCGGGTAAAGGAAGTTCTTTAAATGGCACTTGAGTGGTTCCAAACAGTTTTTCCAAGTGTTTATCGCGTTGTTCTCGTGCCTGGCGAATCCTGGAACGCAACCACTGCGAACGCGCGGCTACAATTGCCAAATGTGCTGGGATCTTGACTTGTTCTTCGCCAACAACAAACTCAACGTCGCAGAATTGTTTCGACTCTAAGATGCGACCGTAATCATCGTGTAAGGTGCATTTTGGGTAACTTGAGAACTTGAGACAAATATGTATTTCATATACTATTAAATATTAAAGCTAAATATCTCACTTGAAACCGAAACATCTCTCCGCTCCGGACATTGTTATCAACCGTTCCTCCGAAGACATACATCGCATCTCCAACGACGGCAGCCGCATGAAACAATCGTCCACTAGGTACATGGCTCTCACAAGCCGGTTGGACGATGCTCCAAGTTTGACTATCCAAATCGTAACAGTGCAAATCGTTTGGCAAAGTGCTATCAGCCGCTCCGCCGAAAACATACAAATGTCGATCGAATGCCACCATTGTGTGGCCGTAACGACGCGCCGGTGGAGGCGGAGCACCCCGGAGAATATGCTCTGTTGAGATACGCGTCCAACTATATATAAATTAGAAAAACAACCGTGTTTTTTTTATTTATTCTGTAAACAAAATAGATTTATTGCTTTATTACCAACGATCTTTAAAGTTAAATTGAAACAAAGAATTGGTGATTTTCGCCCCACTTTGACCACTAAATACAAACATACATTCTCTTGCGACAGCGACAGGGAAATTACAACAAGTCGGGGGGCATTCCCCTTTTTGAATCACCTCTTCCCAGCTATGCGTATCGTCCTGTTTAAAAATGATTTAGACTTCAATTACCAAATTGCGTTTTCGATGCGTTACCGTTAATGATATGGTCCACATGTCGTTCAGTCGCGCGTTTCCATCGTACCCAGCGAATATCCATAATTTCCCATCGAACACAGCGGCGCCATGTGCGGACCGAGGCACTGGGGTGCGCCCCAAAAACCTCCACTCTGCCCACTGGCCCGAGTGGAACTTATACTCGAACAAATCGTTTTTATTGGTTAGATTCGAGTTGGAATGTATGTCGCCGGTGTACCCGCCGAAAACGAACATCGACGTTCCATGTACGACGGCGGAATGGTGATAGCGTGGCGCCGGTGGACACCCGGTGGCGAAGGCTCTGCCCCATGATTTTTCTTTGACATCGAAGCGCAACAAATCGTTTAGCATACTTTTGCCGTTGTCGCCGCCGAACACGTAGATGGCCTCTTTGAAGGCGACGACGGTGTGTTTGGAACGGCGGGCCCCAACGAACTCGTCGCACTCGGGCATACACTTCCACCGGTGCACCGTTTCGAACGGCCCAAAATACAGGGTTAAACCGTTATCGAACATTTGTCCAATTGCGGTGTTTGTTTCCACTTTAAATAAATGGTTATTTATTATAAAAAATAAATTTTAAGTTAGGTTATATTACATTTCATATAGAAGGAAGAGGTAATAATATAGAAATACTTACGACGAAATTCATTCAACAAACTTACTTTTCTATTTATTTAAAAGACTTCTGCAACAATTACACATCTTCAAAGACGAACAAATGACAAGTAAAGCTCACAACATGCAACATTATAGAAACCACCACAATCAAGCGAATCAACCTATTCGCTTTATATATAAAAACGATTTTCGTAAAATAATTAATTTAAATTGTTTCTAAATCTGATGGCAACTACATCAGACGATTTTATTAAACCTTATCGATCGATCGACGATAATATTTACAGAATACAAGACATTATTTGCATTATTTTTATTTTATATTATATACAATCTATTTAACGAATACTATTATGAAAAACGATTAATCCCAATGATACACACAGCCTGGTGTTGGCAATTTCTTGCAAGGATCAGCTTCAACCTTAGTCCTAAATGTATAATAAAATCATAATATAAAGAAATACTTTTAAAATGAATTCAATTTACCCGCCAGCCGTTATAACACCCTTGTTTGAAGCCAATAGAGTCGGGGGTTTAACCTCACGACGAACGTCTCTTAAATAATAATAATTCTTATTTAATCCGTGACAGGGGCCATCTGGAAGAGTTGGCGGTGGTGGTGAGCGGCTCGCAACGTCATTTTCATGTCGTAGGGCCGTAATATGAGGTCTCTTTAATGAATATTTCGATTAGTTAGTCAGGACGAATATGTAACTTGTAATTATATAACCTTACCCCCAGTAAAAAATTCCGCAATTTTTGGAGCAGCGGCGAAATATCTCTTGGTTGCACTTTTGCCATGATTATGCAGCTATGTACTATTTGACGTTTAATTTGTTGTATTTAATACTAAAATTTGTTTGATGGATGGTGTTTACTGTTTTATTAAGGAACAGCAGAAAAAAAACAATAATTTATTTTTAGTTCTTTGATTCGTCACCAGGTAGCGCCAGATAGCCCGTTTGAAAATTAATTTATTCATGTTTTGCCAAATATCTCAGAAATGGTTATAGCTATTAAAAAATATTCTTTATAATTTAATAGCTACCCACAATATTATTATCTATAACTTTTGCCTGAAATATTTTCCTCTATTTTATAATTTGTAAATATTTATGGACTTCTTCAAGACAAATTTACAATAGGGAGGTAGAATAAAATTTATGTTTAATAAATAATTATATATTTTCGAAAATATACACATAAAGATATGGATTAAAGATACATTATGTTTCAATTATGATCTGACTATTATTTAAATAATTATTAAACATTTGCATATTTTAAATTATTTATTTTCGCGGTGACATTGGTGACTCAACATGCGCTAAAAATTGCTAGGGAATTATTTTGTTCCTCCGTTGAACATGTATGTATGTCAAAACCACTGAATATATAATAACTGGCAGGCCAACCCATGAGTGTAAAACCGGCCGAGATAGCATGATATAAGAGGGTATATATTTCTCTTTTCCACACTTCTGCGCATGCGCATTAGTGACGAAGCTACGTTATGTACAGTTCGTTAGAAAGTGTTCGAAGTACAGAGAGTATGAAATATATTTGCTTAGCTTAGGCTTATATGTTAGATGGTTATTGAGAAAAATAAAATGGTGAAGCATTGCTGCGTGGAATTCCTACGTTAACAAATCACCTATTTAATGAGCTAAACAGACAATGATATATAATATTTATAACTACTGTTTTACTTACCAAGCGGACTGTGCTCAGTCGAGATCTGTTGAACGCCAAGTCTTCAGCAAGTTTCTCGCGGATGAAAAAATGTTTTATTGCTATGTGTTTGGTCCGACGATGAAAAGCTGTGTTCCTTGCCGAATTATCAATTTGTAGAATTGGAACATGCTGCAGCCTTGTAATTTCGTTGAATAGGCGGCTCAGCCAAACAGTTTCCTTCACAGCTTCATTCGCAGCTACTAGTTCAGCTTCGGTGGTTGATGTTGCCACCATAGCTAGTCGCTGACTTAGCCATGAAATGACTCCTCCGGAATACTTGATGACAACTCTAGATGTTGATCGACCTGTTTTTGAGTAACCTCCAAATTCCGCATCACTGTAGCACTCCAAGCTCGTATTTTTTATATTCGATTTGTACGAGATTCCATAGTTGGTTGTTCTTGCTACATAGCAAAAAATCCTCTTCAATCTTGATACATCTTCAGTTGTAGGTTTATCGAGAGATCTAGACAAGACACTTACACTGTAAGCCAGGTCAGGTCTAGTCTCAAGCATTAAATACATCAAAGTTCCGACGGCTTCTTTATATGGAAACTTCTGTATTCCATTTTCTTCTTTCCTTGGTTGTGAAGTTTCTCTAGTCTTCAACATTGGAGTAGATATTGCTCTGCATTCTGAAAAGTTGAAATGTTTCAAAACATTTTTTGCGTATGCCTCTTGATGAATCTTTATGCTTCCATCTTCGTTTTGTTCTACTTGTATACCCGAGAAGTAATCTGCGGCTTTTGTTGTGATTTTAAATTCTGTTTTCAGCTGTTCGAAGAACCTCTCCAAGTCACATTGCTTAGTGGCCGCTATCAATCCGTCATCCACATACAAAACCACAAACAACTCTCTGCCATTTTTATTTTGAATATATAGACACGGATCAGCTTGACTCACCTTGAAACCAAGTCCAATCAGAAAGTTTCCAAATCGCTTGTTCCAGCATCTTGGTGCTTGTTGTAAGCCATACAAGCTCCTTTTCAATTTGCAGACCCTGTTTGTGCTATCTGTGTAACCGTATGGTTGTACCATGTAAATTGTCTCTTCGAGTTCTCCGTACAGAAAAACCGTTGATACATCAAACTGTTCAAGATACATCCCTTTGCTTGCAGCAACACTTAAAATCGATCGAATTGTAGTCATTTTTGCAACTGGACTAAATGTCTGGTTGAAGTCAACACCCTCACGTTGATTGAAACCCTTGACAACAAGTCAAGCCTTATACTTGTCTATGCTGTCATCTACATTGGTTTTCAGTCGAAAACCTCATTTACACGGTATCAATTTGATGCTTTTTGGTAGATGTGTGAGTTCCCAAGTTTCGTGTTGCTTCAACGAACCTAATTCTTTGTCCATTGCTCTTTTCCATTCAACGCAATCTTCATGTTTGACTGCATCCTCATACGTTTCAGGAACTCTATACGTGCTAACAAAACTCTCTGTTGCCATTACAAAATCATTTAGAAATTGTGGCTGCTTTAAAGTTGAACGATTTCTTAATCTGACACCGGATTTCTCCTCATGACGTTCTGTAACATCTTCATCGAAGTCAGTTTCTGTACTGGTTTCATAATCTTCAGTGCTTTCTTCAATGATTGTTTGTTCATCAGTTTCTGTTCCGCTTTCTTGTGATTTGTCTTGAACAGTTTCCTTTTCAGCATCTCGAAATGGTAGTTTGACTTGTTCAATACAGTATCCAGGTATTTTTTCAAATCGCATATCTCTGGACAAAATTACCTTGTGACTCTCTTTTATCCAAATTCTGAACCGTTCATCATCGTCATATCCTATGAGGTGCTCTTTTACAGCTTTCCTATCTATCTTCCTTCGCTTTAGTTTGGGGATGTGGGCCGAACACGTTGAACCGATTATCCTAAGATGTTTAGTTCGCGACTTCTTTTATTGCCATAGCTCATAAGAACTAACACCCTCTACAGATGATTTCCCCGTTCGGTTCAGAATATAGACCGCTGTGTTAACTAATTCAGCCCATATTGCTTCTGGATAAGTTATTTTTGGATTCGAATATTTTAGTGTTCTGGCCATCTCAACTACAGTTCTATTATACCGCTCACAAATTCCATTTTTCACAGGGGTGTAGAGTGTCGTTAACCGTTGTGTGAACCCGTTTTCATGTAGGATAGACCTAAACTCTTCATTGTCAAACTCTTTGCCATTGTCACTCAGCATCTCTTTTACTGAATGTCCTAAAGCTTTGGTGTGATTAAGAAAATCCTTAAGGACTTCACTTACCTCTGACTTTTGTGCAGCAAAATAGCCATAGCGAAACTTTGTATAGCTGTCTTTAAATAAAACAAGGTAACGCTTTTTCTTGAATGTATCATCAAAAGGTTCACACACATCCGTTGATATTATCTCTCCAGGTCTTTTTGACATGTCTCTTGTGCCAAATGGTAAGCGATGTGCCTTTCCATACTTACAGGGTTCACAAATCTCTGCCCCTACTTTGACCTCGATAACAATGTTCTTTTTGAGCTTTGCTTTCACGTGACGTTTATCTTGATGACCCCATCTTTCGTGATAGAGTTGCAGCAGATCAGATTTGCCCTCGACAACAGAACATACATCAGCGCGATGCTCAGGAACTAATGGTTTAATGGTCGCTTTGTACAGAGTGCCATTTATGGCCCGAGTTCCATACAATCTTAATTGACCATGAGTCTTTAGAGAACAGGACGTCGGAGTTGACTCAAACTTACTGTTTTTGTTACGATCATGAGCAGCTTAAACAGAAAACAAGTTTTTTGAAATTTTCGGCACGTATCAGACACCCTTCAATGTTATTTTTTCGTATCTTTCTTCAATTGTTGATGAAAAACGTATTGAGCCTTTTCCAAATGCATCTAGAAACTCTTTTCCGGCAGCTTTAATATAGTGTGGATGATCAAATGCTTCGTAACTGACAAAATAATCTGAACAATTTGTCACGTGCTTCATTGCACCATTATCTATCCACCAGTTGTTTGCATCTACTTCTGCAGAAAAAACTTAGTGCAAGTCGTCAATAGTACCACGTTTGTCACTACTGTTTTGTCTTCTTGCTTCTTTACTTTCGCATTTTTAGCCGGTTTTCCGTCGGCGATCTATTTTTGACAGCTTTTAACGCAGTGGCTCGGTTGTTTGCAATACAGACAAATATTTTTGCCCTTGTACTCCTTTTTGTATACTTTACCTTTATTTTCTGTATTCGACTTTGCCACTAAAACTTCTAGTTCCATTTTTTCATAATTTGATTTTTTAAAATTTCTTTCAAACATACAGAGCTTTTCTTTTAACTCATCGAATGTTTTCATGTCATTTTTTGTCAACAACATCTGAATGTTTCAAAATGTGTTGGAAAAATGTGCAAAACTTTGCACACTAACATTAAATCATATAGAGCATTTTCATCTTTAGCCTTAAGCCCGTTGTTGAGTTCATTCCACAAACCTGTCAATTTTGCAATATGAGTCGAAACTTGTGATCATGGACTTGGCATAACTATTAGCTTTTCGATACAAATCAAATTGCACTTTGTGAATCTTCACAGCAGTGTCATCGGCCAATCAACTTCACTGTTTAGCGAGTTAATATGCTTTACTAAATCCATTCTCAAAATAAAATGACCTTAAAATGTCTATACACTTTTTGGACACGAACCTGGGCCCATAACCTGATGAATTAAAAGGTTATACCAATAATCTTTTGAGCCCCGTTTAAAAATATATATTTATTTTAACTGATTTATTTAGTACATATTACTTGTTATTTTTTGTATCTTTGATTACAAGAGAGTTTTGTTTTAATTTTAATTTTAACACAATATTAACATTTTCTAACCTAAATTATCAGTCAAAGTAACAGTATCAGCAAATTTCACGCATTGATCTCATCTTTTCTTATTTTTTTTTCATTTTAAATCGTCATCTAATGCCGGGTTTCACCAACGTCGAATAGTTGCTATTCGACGAATAAATTCTCTTATACGTCGAATAGTGATGAAAATGTGTTTCACCATTACCGAATAGCGTTATTGGTCGAATAAGTTGTCTATTAATGCGAGGTTCTGGTCGAGAGGCTTGTAAAATGAGTGTGAAGTTCAGGAATTTTTTTTTTCGTATAAAGTATATATTTTAGCGAAATAGAGTTTAATTCATTTTATTGAGTGTACATTGGACAATTGAAAACAAAATTATTGAAACAGAAATAAAACATCGGCCATGTATTGGCCTTAAACTTTCTTTTACGTAGTCAGTATATTTTGATTTGATAGTATATAAATTAACATCGGCCATGTGTTGGCCCTAAACTTTCTTTTACGTAGTCAGTATATTTTGATTTGATAGTATATAAATTAAAATATAAAATGTTTAAATTTAAAAGAAAATATTTTCATTCATTATGTCCAGTAAAATTGTGGTAAAGTTAGATTATTGTCAGATTTCTAAAAAAACATGTATTTTAGATTTAAAATGTTCGATTCTATAGTAATATAAAGAAAATATAATTATTCATTACACATTATTAAAAATTATTATGGCCGGACATTTATATTTATATATAATATTTTAAATTATTTACTAACCTTTGTAACGTTTTCTCACTAAACTAATTTGTAACACTAACAATAAATGTTAAATGTCAAAATATTTCAATATTTAAAACAATTGACATGCATAGTAGATGCGATTTATTATATATAATTTCCCATACCTACGTAACTATGGCATTATTATAGTAAAAATAGTTAGAATAACATTGAAAGATATTAGTATTCTGCACAACTTTTGTTTGAAACATTTCTTCAAAAAGTACCAGTTACAAGATCTTATCTTATTGATATTGCCATAGTTACGTAGGTATGGGAAATTATATATAATAAATCGCATCTACTATGCATGTCAATTGTTTTAAATATTCAAATATTTTGACATTTAACATTTATTGTTAGTGTTACAAATTAGTTTAGTGAAAAAGCATTACAAAGGTTAGTAAATAATTTAAAATATTATATATAAATATAAATGTCCGGCCATAATAATTTTTAATAATGTGTAATGAATAATTATATTTACTTTAAATTACTATAGAATCGAACATTTTAAATCTAAAATACATATGTTGTTTTTAGAAATCTGACAATAATCTAACTTTACAATTTTACTGGACATAATGAATGAAAAGATTTTCTTTTAAATTTAAACATTTTATATTTTAATTTATATACTATCAAATCAAAATATACTGACTACGTAAAAGAAAGTTTAGGGCCAATACATAGCCGATGTTTTTTATCGCATTTAAAATATTTTTTTGAGTCCGTTGAAGCAAGAAAAACAAGGCGAAAAATTTTTTTTTCATACAGCTGCCATTTTGGTTTTTCGGGGGTTTTTAAAAAAGTGAAGATCATATGACCTCCCAAATTTAATATACTTTAATAATCTTTGATCGTTATTTGTTTCAAATTCACTCACAAAGCTGTAGAATGTACGGCGCAGACCAATGCACGCAGCGCATGGCTCGTTTTAGAGTTCCCTCTAAAACGAGCCACCATTTTTTATTTCTTTTTTAATTAAAAATATTTTTTTTAATGTTGAATATACACTCAATAAAATGAACCAAATTCCATTTCGATTAAAATATATTTTATATGAAAAAAAATCCTAAACTTCACTCATTTTTCAAGCCTCTCGACCAGAACTTCCCTTTAAACTATTCAAGCAAACTGCTTCGAATAATGAGTTATTTGACGATTTATTTTGTTGTGGATTGGGAAAACTAATACACAAGTAAATATATAAGAATATGTCGGTTAAAGTAGTTTATTTAACTGATTGATACAAATGTGTGTGATTGATCTTTTTCGTAGAGGAAAAAGCCGCCCGCATTTGTTGCGTTGCCGTGACGACCATTGATGAGGTTGCTAGGTGGCTGGATACATAACATTCCTCCCTTTTAAGTCTGGTAGTCGTCCAGATAACGAGGCGGTTGTCGAAATCGTACGGGGCGAACATTTATATTCACCGGAGTTGTTGGGGTCTCTCGTCCCGATCGCTCAGGCTCATCTGAATTCGCTGGCTGATTTTCCCGCACATCTGGATTCGCTGGCTGATCTCGCACATCTGGATTTGATATTACAATCGCCATTTCTTCGGCAGGATTCTGGTTGTCTTCCGGAGTTTCGGCTGAAACTTCTGGAGTTGAAGGCTCTGAAACTTGACGATTTTGTACCTGATCCAAATGTCGCCGGTACGTTTTTCTTTCTGCGGTAACTGCTTTATAGGAAACAGGCCCTGTGACTTCTATTATCGTGACTGGCAACCACTTTGTACCCTGCGCAAAGTTACGAATGTGCACAGTATCTTCTGGTTGAAATGTTCTTTTTACTTTCTTTTACGAAGTATAAGTAAGTATTGTAATCACGAAAAAAAAAATTCTCGAAATTTTTACGCAAATACCCCTTTTGACCTTCCCTGAATCGAGTCTGACTATTTTTGGAATGACGTCTGTGTGTGTGTGTGTGTGTGTGTGTGGCTGTGTGCGCTCTACAGCCTACACCGTTAAAGATAAAATTATGAAACTTTAAACTTAAGATTTGTATATGCCTGGGAGGAAAACCTCTTATTTTTGAAAAGCATATTCAAACCGGAAATGCATGTTTACTTGAGTCATTTTTTGTAATTTCTGCAATATCTCCGAAACGGCTGTACTTACAATAAATATAGTTATATTAACATTCAAAGATATTAGTATTCTGCACAACTTTTGTTTGAAACATTTCTTCAAAAAGTACCAGTTACAAGATCTTATCTTATTGATATTGCCATAGTTACGTAGGTATGGGAAATTATATATAATTAATCGCATCTACTATGCATGTCAATTGTTTTAAATATTCAAATATTTTGACATTTAATATTTATTGTCAGTGTTACAAGTAAGTTTAGTGAAGAAGCGTTACAAAGGTTAGTAAATAATTTAAAATATTATATATAAATATAAATGTCCGGCCATAATAATTTTTAATAATGTGTAATGAATAATTATATTTTCTGTATATTACTATAGAATCGAACATTTAAATCTAAAATACATATGTTTTTTTAGAAATCTGACAATAATCTAACTTTACCACAATTTTACTAGACATAATGAATTAAAATATTTTCTTTTAAATTTAAACATTTTTAATTTTAATTTATATACAATCAAATTAAAATACACTGACTTCGTAAAAGAAAGTTAAGGGCCAATACATGGCCGATGTTTATTTTAGCGATCTTACCGTCCTTGCTCATTTGAAGTTCCAACGCAATCGATCTGGAGCTGTTTTTAAACGTCTTCCCATCAATAATTCGGAAGGACTTCGTCCTGTTACTGATGACGCAGCGACGTGTTGTCGCAACAAAAACTTGACAAGACGTATCTGCCAATTTCCCGTTATTGAACGTTGCAGTGACTCTTTTGTGAAACGAACTAAACGTTCAGCTTGGTCATTGCTTGCTGGATGAAAAGGTGCAACGTTTATTTGTCGAATACCATTATTTTTAAGAAAATCTCGAAACTCGTTGGACGTGAATTGAGTACCGTTATCGGACACAATCGTATCTGGTAATCCATGAGTTGCGAATATCGTTCGAAGCGCGTCCATTATCGCTACGGAGGTTGTAGATGGTAACCTCACGACTTCTAACCATTTTGAAAATGAATCTGCTAGAATTAAAAAGTTATGTCCTAGAAACGGACCCGCTAGATCTACATGAAGGCGCGACCATGGGGCTCTGGTAACTTCCCAGGATAACGGCTTCGATTTCGGCGGTGCAGCTCGTGATTCTTGATACTTTGTGCATTCCAGAACAAGGTCTTCTATCCCTTTATCCATTCTCGGCCAGTATACATAATTCCGAGTTAGTCCCTTCATTGAGACAATTCCCGGATGTCCTAAATGTAAAGCTGATAACACTCTTTCCCTCCCCGCTTCATGAATCACTACTCGGTTTCCCCATAATAAGCATTCTCTGTGAGCAGATAGCTCATGTTGTCATCTTGCAAATGGCACGAAATGCTCAGCTAGCTTTTCCGTTGGCCATTGTTTCCATACCCAATTTAATACTCTGGATATTATCGGATCTTTTCGCGATAGATCAGAGATTTCTTTGGCATTTAGAGGAGAATTTGTCATACTGTCCAACATGCCTACTTCTGGTAAATCTGAAGCTATGGAATCTGGAATCTGCACTGGAAGACGGCTAAGACCATCCGCATTAGAAATAGATTTTCTGGGTTGATAAGTGATGGTGTAATCATATGAGTTTAGCATTATAGTCCAACGCATCATTCGGGGCGATAGGATTTGTGGGGTAGGTTTATCTTTTGTAAATAACCCAAGAAGTGGTTTATGATCAGTAATAATCATGAATGAACGTCCATACACATAATTGTGAATTTTTTTTACAGCTGCCACTACCGCGACTTCTTCTCTATCAATCTGTGCATAGTTTCGTTTAGTTTGATTTAGAGTTCTTGAATAATAAGCTATAGGACGTTCCTCATTTTCGGATACCTGGCACTGCACCCATTCCGTATGAAGACGCATCACAAGTTAGTATGATTGGTGTTTTAAGGCTGTAGTGAGTCAGTAGTGTCTCAGAAGAAAGCAATTGTTTTACTTTTTTTAAACGCTTTCTCATGGATAAAATTCCATTTCCATGTCAATCCATTGTCCAATAAGCGATGTAATGGTTCAGCGACCGACGCTTTATTTTTTAGGAATACATGATAAAAATTTAACAATCCGAGAAAAGCTTGAATTTCGACTTTATTCTTTGGAGGCGGTGCATTTGTAATAGCATGCACTTTTTTAGGAATACCCATCAGCAGTTATTTTGAAACCCAGGAATTCTAAGGATGAAACACCGAAAATACATTTTTCGCTTCGAAGACGCAGTCCCGATTCATTCAAACGATTGAAAATTTCCCGTAGACGTAATATTAATTGACTCTCCGAATTTCCGAAAATTAGGATGTCGTCGAAGCATGGTGTTACTCCCGGAAAGTTTTTTAGCAAGTCTTCAATGAATCCCTGAAAAATACCTGGTGCAACACTTATACCAAACTGTAAACGTTTGACTTTAAAATGCGCCGCGGTGTGTAATAATTGTTTGTGCTTCCGCTGCCTCATTATCCACTTGCAACTGTTGGTAAGCTTGAGCTAAATCAAGCTTTGCGAAAATTTTACCACCTGATAATTTAGCAAGGAGTTGACTTATCGCCGGAATCTGGTATGGGTGTGATTCTAACGCGCGATTAATCGTTGGTTTGTAATCTCTACAGATTCGAAGGCTTCCGGTCTGTTTTTGTATAGCTAGAATGGGAGTGCTCCATTTTGGATTAGAAAAAGGCTCTAAAATACCCTGCGAAATCAGATGATCCAGTTCCACATCTATTTTTTCTCTCATCGCAAAAGGGACACTACGTCCTTTGAGTCGAATTGGCATTATCTTAGGATTCAAGGTAAGGGATATGGGTGGACCTTTATAACAACCCAATTTGGTACTGAATAAATGTTTGAATTCTTCGAGTAATTTTTGAATTTGATTTTCAGAATTTAATGTATGTACCTCAATCATTTTAATACCTAGGGGCTTGAACCAATCTAGGCCTAATAAACTAACGCGAGCACCCGAAACAATAAGAAGGTTTAATTGGCATTCATGATTTCCATATTCCACGCGAACGGTGCATACGCCTTTTACGTCTACTGTATGTTTTTAGTAATCAACCAAAATCGAATTAAAAACTGAAATTTTTGGACTGGAATTTGGCCATAACGTATCGTATGTTCTTTTGGAAATAATTGAATGATTTGACCCACTATCTACTTCCATTGTACACTTGACGCCATTGAGAGAAACAGATACACGATATTTTGAATCTATGTGTTTAGTTTTAGGATTTATCTGATTCAAACACTCATTATAATCATCTGTATTCTGATTAAATAACGTTTCGGGCATCATGGTGTGCGCGGTATATGTGCACTTACCATCTTTGGTCGAACTTGAACTACCCGATCTGCAAACGCGCTGGATGTGACCCTTTTTCTTGCACTCTCTGCATTCTGCATCCTTAAACTTACAATGGATTCGGTCATGGTTACCTCCACAGCTATGGCATTTTCCTCTTGAGGTAGGATTGGATTTAATTTTATAATTATTCTTCGAATAGTTTTTTTTTTATTTATACTATTAATGTTCTGTAATTCAGTAGAATTAGTACCAGTACGAATATGTCTTGATTGCCCCGTCGCCGATTCAGCCGCTGCAATGATATCGATGGCAGTTGCCAATGTCAGATTAACTTCCGCCAGAAGTCTGCGTTGAATTTCTTCATTACACATTCCGCAAACCAATTGGTCTCGCAACCGAGTTGCTAATGTTGCCCCAAAATTACAATTTTGAGCAAGAGTTCTTAGAACTGCCACGTAAACGGCAACTCCTTCGTTTTGGAGCTGTAATTGCTTTTGAAATCATAAATTTCAGCAGGTTTGGGTAAGAAATGATTTTTTAGAAGCACGATAATTTCATCGTATGATTTTGAAGTAATGTCATCAGGTGCAATTAACGATTTAACTATACTAAATGTTGCTTCACCACATTCAGCCAAAAGAGTAGCTCTTTAGAGCGCTGGCTCGCTAATGCCATTCGCTTCCAAACAAAATTGTAGTCTAGTAGCATAATTATCCCACGATGAAGTTATTGTTATTGACGTTGAACTCACCAATTTGTCCAATCTTCGGCATAATGAGAATATCAGTGATCTCGTGTACTCGTTCGTACCATATCGCCACTAAGGATTCTTTATCACCTCATAGAATTCTAATCTCAATAGAATTATATCCCATCCTCGTCGCCAAATTTGTTGTGGATTGGGAAAACGAATACACAAATAAATATATAAGAATATGTCGGTTAAAGTAGTTTATTTAACTGATTGATACAAATGTATGTGATTGATCTTTTTCGTAGAGGAAAAAACCGCCCGCATTTGTTGCGTTGCCGTGACGACCATTGATGAGGTTACTAGGTGGCTGGATACATAACATATTTCGAAGTAAATTGCAGTTTGTTTCTATTTTTAAAGCGTAAAGTGTCAAATGTCAACTATTGCATATGAATATTGATATATTCTTCATCATCTGAAGAAGATAATAAAGTACCCATAAGGAGATATCACCATATACGTCCTACAATAACCCATTTATAGATTTTGTTGAAATTGATTTTAAAAATCATCGACTGTCAACGCAAATTTTAGATTTGTATAAACCTGGCAAGAAAACCGCCTATCTTTGAAAAGAATATTCAAGCCGAAAGTGCATGTTTATTCTAGTCATATATTGCGGTGTTTGCAATCTTATCTCCGAAACGGCTGCACTTGCAGTAAAAATTAAAATGAAAGACATTCTTTTTCACAACTTTTGTTCAATTTTTTTTCTTGAGTGTATCAGCTACAATAAAATTACTATTGAAATTCTTATATTTCATATTTCTGTTGCCACATTTATGTCAACAGGTTCCTGCATTTCTTTCTGTAAAATTTTTGCGTTTAGCGTACTAATCTTTAGAAGCCATGTTTACAATTTTGACAATTCAAAACGACCTAACCAGACTTTTTAACTGCCATGAAAGTATACGACAATACCAACATGTAACAAAAACTGTCAAATAGACTAATAAACAATGAATATTAATTTGTTGTACTATTTTAGTTGGTGAAACGTCAAATAAGTTATTGGACACATAACTTTTATTCGACGAATTGCTATTAACTAATGGTGAAACTGGGCATCAGCTAATCAATTTGTATTTATGCACAAACAGACTTTTTCAAGACAAATTTACAATCACGCGGGAACAAAGTGACACCTACTGCCACTTGTCAAAAAGGTACCACCACATAGTAATAAAGTGTCGCAAACTTTCCGTTAAAATCTTTAGATCATTCTTTTTCATGATTACAATGCTTACTTATTACTTTGTATAATAAAGTAAAATGGTCCGTCCATAATCATTTCTAATATCGCGTAATGAGTAATTATATTTCCTTCTTCCTAAACAAAATATACCTACAACGTATAAGAAAGTCTAGTGCAAGACACTGCAGATGTTTTACAAGATGATAAGTTCATAATATCGCTTTATGATTTAATTTGTTAATATTTTCTTAAATATCATTTGTATTTAAGTTTTTATTGCAATAGGTTTGATTAGGGCGGCTAAGTGTGTTTACTCACTAGTGTGTATAAACTAGTTAAAATTAAAATGACATATTTGCAGTAATCTAAACGTCATTAACTTTACTAGGTTTGAATAATAATTATATTGATTATTACTTAGTTGATACTATGCATTACTTTTGTTTTTATTAGTTATTCACACTAATCGTAATAATATACATTTTTGATTTAATACAAACAATATCCGTACATATGTATATCGACATCAGAAGTCAATAATGTTTCATTGTAAATACAAAATAAACATCTATTTACAGCTAAATAAGCAATACGTATTGAATTTTATGGCCATACGACACTATCAATCCAAGAAATATAAGAAGAAACTCTAGTGGCAACATGTGGTCTCCTTATCCCACCACATCCGTCTGCAAAGGATATAATACCAACTATATTATAAATATCAGTTTGATTTTGGTGCAGAATTTGTAATGGTCCACCGCCATCACCCTAAAAACATACATAATATATTGTTACTTTCTTTTACGAACTAATAAGTAAGTATTGTAATCACGAAAAAAAAACATCGGCCATGTGTTGGCCCTAAACTTTCTTTTACGTAGTCAGTATATTTTGATTTGATAGTATATAAATTAAAATATAAAATGTTTAAATTTAAAAGAAAATATTTTCATTCATTATGTCCAGTAAAATTGTGGTAAAGTTAGATTATTGTCAGATTTCTAAAAAAACATATGTATTTTAGATTTAAAATGTTCGATTCTATAGTAATATAAAGAAAATATAATTATTCATTTCACATTATTAAAAATTATTATGGCCGGACATTTATATTTATATATAATATTTTAAATTATTTACTAACCTTTGTAACGTTTTCTCACTAAACTAATTTGTAACACTAACAATAAATGTTAAAAGCCAAAATATTTGAATATTTAAAACAATTGACATGCATAGTAGATGCGATTTATTATATATAATATCCCATACCTACGTAACTATGGCAATATCAATAAGATAAGATCGTGTAACTGGTACTTTTTGAAGAAATGTTTCAAACAAAAGTTGTGCAGAATACTAATATCTTTCAATGTTATTCTAACTATTTTTACTGCAAGTATAGCCGTTTCAGAGATATTGCAGAAATTGCAAAAAAAAGTCTTAAGTAAACATGCACTTCCGGTTTGAATATGCAAAAATAGGAGGTTTTCACCCCAGGCATATACAAATCTTAAGTTTAAAGTTTCATAATTTTATCTTCAACGGTGTAGGCTGTAGAGCGCATACACACAGACACACACACAGACGTCATTCCAAAAATAGTCAGACTCGATTCAGGGAAGGTCAAAAGATGTATTTCCGTTAAAATTTCGAGATTTTTTATTTCGTGATTACAATACTTACTTATTACTTCGTAAAAGAAAGTAAAAACTAGAAATTTTAACGGAAATACACCTTTTGACCTTCCCGGAATCGAGCCTGACTATTTTTGGAATGACGTCTGTGTGTGTGTGCGCGCGTGTATGCTTTTATTTAATTAAAGCGTGCGCACGCGTGTGTGTGCGTATGTGAGCGCGTGTATGCATTTATGTAATTAAAGTGTGTGCTCGTGTGCCTACGCGTGTGTGTGTGCGTGTGGGGGGGTGTGCGTGTATGTGCGCGTGTGCGTATGAGTGTGTGTGGCTGTGTGCGCTCTACACCCTACACTGTTGAAGATAAAATTATGAAACTTTAAACTTAAGATTTGTATATGACTGGGAGGAAAACCTTCTATTTTTGAAAAGCGTATTCAAACCGGAAGTGCATGTTTATTTAAGACTTTTTTTTTGCAATTTCTGTAATACCTCCGAAACGGCTATACTTGCAGTAAAAATAGTTAGAATAAAATTGAAAGATATTAGTATTCTGCAAAACTTTTGTTTGAAACATTTTTTTCAAAAAGTGTACCAGTTACAAGATCTTATCTTATTGATATTGCCATAGTTACGTATGTATGGGAAATTATATATAATAAATCGCATCTACTATGCATGTCAATTGTTTTAAATATTCAAATATTTTGAAATTTAACATTTAATGTCAGTGTTTCAAATAAGTTTAGTGAAAAAACGTTACAAAGGTTAGTAAATAATTTAAAATATTATATGAAAATATTTTGTAAGGTTTAGAAATAGAGTTTGCTTTCTTTGAACTTGAATTAGCAATTTTCTGGTACTTCTTTTGAAGAAATGTTTCAATCAAAAGTCGTTCAAATCATTAATATCTTTCAATTTTATTCTAACTATTTTTACTGTAAGTGCAGCCGTTTCGGAGATATGCAAAAAGTGACTCAAGTAAACATGCACTTCCGGTTTGAATATGCTTTTCAAAAATAGGAGGTTTTCTTCCCAGGTATATACAAATCTTAAGTTTAAAGTTTCATAATTTTATCTTCAATTTGCAATTCTGCAATATTTCCGAAACGGCTGCACTTACAGTAAACATCGGCCATGTGTTGGCCCTAAACTTTCTTTTACGTAGTCAGTATATTTTAATTTGATAGTATATAAATTAAAATATAAAATGTTTAAATTTAAAGAAAATATTTTCATTCATTATGACCAGTAAAATTGTAAAGTTAGATTATTGTCAGATTTCTAAAAAAGCATATGTATTTTAGATTTAAAATGTTCGATTCTATAGTAATATAAAGAAAATATAATTATTCATTATACATTATTAAAAATTATTATGGCCGGACATTTTTACTTTCTTTTACGAAGTATAAGTAAGTATTGTAATCACGAAAAAAAAAATTCTCGAAATTTTTACGGAAATACACCTTTTGACCTTCCCTGAATCGAGTCTGACTATTTTTGCAATGACGTCTGTGTGTGTGTGTGTGTGGCTGTGTGCGCTCTACAGCCTACACCGTTAAAGATAAAATTATGAAACTTTAAACTTAAGATTTGTATATGCCTGGGAGGAAAACCTTCTATTTTTGAAAAGCGTATTCAAACCGGAAGTGCATGTTTACTTAAGACTTTTTTTGCAATTTCTGCAATATCTCCGAAACGGCTGTACGTACAATAAATATAGTTACATTAACATTCAAAGATATTAGTATTCTGCACAACTTTTGTTTGAAACATTTCTTCAAAAAGTACCAATTACAAGATCTTATCTTATTGATATTGCCATAGTTACGTAGGTATGGGAAATTATATATAATAAATCGCATCTACTATGCATGTCAATTGTTTTAAATATTCATATATTTTGACATTTAATATTTATTGTCAGTGTTTCAAATAAGTTTAGTGAAAAAGCGTTACAAAGGTTAGTAAATAATTTAAAATATTATATATAAATATAAATGTCCGGCCATAATAATTTTTTTAGTAATGAATAATTATATTTTCTTTAAATTACTATAGAATCGAACATTTTAAATCTAAAATACATATGTTTTTTTAGAAATCTGACAATAATCTATCTTTACAGTTTCACTGGGCATAATGAATGAAAATATATTCTGTTAAATTGTAACATTTTATATTTTAATTTATATACTATCAAATCAAAATATACTGACTACGTAAAAGAAAGTTTAGGGCCAATACATGGCCGATATTTTAGTTTTCGAATGAACTTTAAACCTTACAAAATATTTTCATATATTTTAAATTATTTACCTACTAACATTTGTAACGCTTTTTCACAAAACTTATTTGTGACAATAAATGTTAAATGTGAAAATATTTGAATATATAAAACAGTTGACATGCATAGTAGATGCGATTTATTATATATAATTTCCCATACATACGTAACTATGGCAATATCAATAAGATAAGATCTTGTAACTGGTATACTTTTTGAAGAAATGTTTCAAACAAAAGTTGTTCAGAGCATTAATATCTTTCAATTTTATTCTAACTATTTTTACTGCAAGTGCAGCCGTTTCGGAGATATTGCAGAAATTGCAAAACAAGTCTTAAGTAAACATGCACTTCCGGTGTGAATATACTTTTCAAAAATAGGAGGTTTTCTTGTCAGGCATATACAAATCTTAAGTTTAACGTTTCATAAATTTATCTTCAACAGTGTAGGTTGTAGAGCGCATAAATACATACACACACACAGACGTTATTCCAAAAATAGTCAGACTCGATTCAGGGAAGGTCAAAAGGTGTATTTCCGTTAAAATTTCGACATTTTTTTACAATACTTATTACTTCGTAAAAGAAAGTAGAAAAATATGAAAAAGATGAGTATAATATATAAACTCAGTAAGTAAAAAATATAAAGGAACATTTATTACGAGAGGAACGCTATATCCTATATATATAGCGTTCCTCTCGTAATATTTAGAAGATAACTAAAAGAAAAATGGCATACCATAATATTTAAAGGACAAAAAGGGAATTAAATAATTGTAAGATTTATATGTGCAAATGAACAAAACAGGACTTTTTAATGGCTAGCAGACGAATATGTAGTTCATGCAGAAGACATAAAGTACCATTGGAACATGAAGTTGTTACACAAACTGGCAACAGAGAAGAAATGAATACAAAGATTTCTGAAGAAAATGAGAATTATATTTACGTATACAGTAGTATTTTAGGTACAAATAGATTTACAAATTTACATAGGAGCAAAAATATGAATAAGTGAATAAGAAACATTAATTCATTTAAAACTACCACTATTTTAAGAAATTACAAATAATGTGATAGGTTTAAATTACTATTTAAAAATACCTGAACTATAATTACTTTACCAAAATAAATAAAAGTCTACACTTTTGTAGCATCTAGCCATATTTTCTCCTTCGTTGATAATATAATTCCTATGGGGCTTATTTGTAGTGGTTCTTCGAGCTTCTTATTTAATGTGAAATTGTAATTCTTAATCAGAAATGCTAGACCAACTTTTGCTTGCATCAGTCCGAATCGCATTCCTGTAATAAATCATTACACATCAAAATTATAAAAAGGAAGTGCCTAAAATGTTCTTTTATTGTTATATTATTCATTGATATATTATAAGTAAAATGAGTAGTAGAGATGTACATTTCGAAAATGTTGATATCGATAATCGATTTCAAAATAATTATCGATATGAAATGATATCTATGGATATATCGATAAATAACTATATATTGATATTTGTCGAAATAGTGATACTTCACTATAAATTTATCGATATTTTCCGATACATCAATATTTAACGATATATATATATATATATATATATATATATATATATATATATATATATATATATATATATATATATATATATATATATATATACATATATATATATATATATATATATATATATATATATAAATAAATATATATATATATATATATATATATATATATATATATATATATATATATATATACTATCCGTTTTATTGATATTTTACGATTAATCGATATACATGTTTCTAGACATGTTAGCATCTTAACTACTCCTAAATATAGAAATAAGTTTTTTTCCAGACCATGTTCAAACTTGTCAAACTAGGTAGATGTAATAATCGATATGTCGATAATAAATTATATATATCGATAATAAGCAGTATATCGATAATAAACAATATATAGATAACTAACGATGTATCGATAGTAAATAATATATCGATAATGAAAGATATATCAATAATAAACTATATCTATAAAATTTAAATTCCAAATATCGATATGTTTAAAATATATCAATAATTATCTATAAATCAATAACTTCCTCAACTCTAGAAAGTAGGATAAATGAGAATGTGCAATGGTTCGATAGAGTTCTTTCCAGATCACATAGGTATGGTGCAATATCGAATTTTGCCTTTTAAACAAGGAAAATGTAAACCACTTTCGTCTAACATATGTGCATATTATTTGAAGGGGTGTTTTGATATATATGAACAATTTGATCACGTGCAATATTGAGAAATACTAATGTTAAATGGAATAGACAGTATAAATGAAGCAATTAACGTTTATAATGATAAAAAACTAATACATATAATTTATTGCATTTCAACTAGAGGGTAATATTTCTTTTTATTGCGTACTTTGTAATTAGAATCGTTTCGTTACAGCTATTAACTCACCGATGCAGTTTCTTGGTCCTTATCTCCAAAAGGTAAATATGTGTAGGTATGTCTTCTTGCTGTTTCTTCTTCGTTGAAGCGTTCAGGATCAAACTTCATCGGATCGGGATAGTACTCTGGATCTCTATGCATACCCAACACCGATATTAAAATGTTTGTTCCTTCCTCTATAACTAAATCTGTGTCAGGTACTTTAAACTCTTTTACACAGTTTCTGTTCAGAAAAGGTAAGATAGGATACTTTCTGAGAGTTTCTGTAAAACAACATCAAAATGAAAATATGTCTGCTGAATTTTATATATACTAGAAATAACGGAAATGGAGACCTCACCAATAACCCGTTACTATTGAAACAATCAATAAAGCTACAGTCTTTTATCCTCTTTGCATTTATACAATTTATGCAAAACAGCCACAGAATACGTACATCTGTTATGAAGCTATAAACGTGGTAAGGTAAGTCTCGAACAATAATATTTCTAGTATATGTGCATTAGGTTGTATAGAACAATTACAGGATTTTTAATATATAAATTAGTATTGCATTTATCTAATTGTGATTTTATTACATAAACAAGAATACGATTTTTTTTTGTATTTGAAATATGTATTAGGGGTAATTACCTTTAACAATTTTATCTAAATAATGCATTTCCATAATTGCATCATATGTTACACTTCCATTATATTTCTTTAAAACCTGTACAATTTCTTTCCTAGCCTTTGTTTGAATATCACTGTTCACACTCAATTCGTATAAGCAAAATGTCATCGTACTCGAGGAAGTTTCGAACCCAGCGATAAAAAATACAAAGCATTGAGCAGCAATTTGATTGAATGTAAGTCCCGGTTCCAAATCTGTTTTCTTTTCATTTACTTTCTCAAATGTGTCATCGTCATCTATACTTTCGTTATTTTTAAGTTTTATCAAAAGATTCATGAAATCTTTACGCTCGATTTTGTTATTTTCTCTATAATCAACTATTTCATGAACCACTTTCATGAAAAAGTTATTTATCTTCGGTTTAATTACCGGTAATTTGAAGAAGGTATAAATTTTTGGACAAGCAAATATAAGTGCTCTTCGAAGGCTATCCCAGGCATCACTTTCAAATATCATTCTACCATATCTTCGAAACTCTGCATTAGGGTCTTGTAAACTGTTACAATCCAGTCCAAAAGCGCATGAACCAATCACATCTGTTGTAAATCTAGCCAATAAGTCTTTAATTTCTATCGGCTCAGCTGCATCAACTTGTTTTTGAATTGCTATATCTAATTGTTCACCAGCAACTACCAAAGTTTGAAACATCATTTTCATTTTACCTGATGTAAATGTAGGCGTGAGTTTTGTTCTTAAATTTCGCCATTTTGCTCCTTTTAGTGCAAACAAATGTCCAGTTAACGGGTCTATTTTCTCATTGGTGAACATTGAACGGTCGTGGAAACTATGAAATTCTTTTGTCATAATTATTTTAACAAGTTCAGGTTCTAAAACGACTAAACTTGGTGTTGTAAATGAATAAAAACCAGCATATTTTAGGCCGGTTTTCTTCATCTTTGTATAGTTTTCTTGAATTACTTCTCCAAGTGATTTTCTTTGAAATATTTGATCGGAGATATGGCCAAACGGTATTGTAGTTGGTAAACAGGTAACTCCACGTTTGGACCAGTAAGATAATTTATATTTCAAAAACAAAACCACAAAAGTGACAATTATAGTTATAACTGCTACTGCTTCCATTGTGCAATTGCAGTTGAAAGCCATTATGAAACCACTTCTGCAATAATTGAAATAAACAATTTAATTTAAATTAACTTAAAATAGTTGGAATGTATGACAATGGAGTAAAGTTACAATAATGATTCCAAAATGAGAAAATCTCAACTATTCTCAGTAACTACTACCAATTATTCTTTCCATATTATCTGCTATACCTAATATTGATTGATTATATAAAATTGAAGTAAAAAAAAGAAATATTGCTCTTTTTTTCACAAAAACGGTAACAATTGCTTAAATACTTATAAACAAATACAATATATTGAGGTGACAGGATTGATCGAAAATGATATAATAGTTTGTCCAGATTTTCAATCCAAACACCACAGAAGTATAGCCTCGTTTTATTAAAATGTTATGGTCATGAAAGATTAACGAAAACGATTTACGTGGGCGAGATGAATGATGTGAGAATCCGGGGTCATCTTCGGAATAAGTGGATAAATGATTGAAAATGAGTTGCGCGAAAGAAAAGTTTTGAGCGAGGGGAATAAAAGAGTTTGTATGAAGAATTTAATGAAGCAAAAGAAGTCCGTAAGGATAGAGTTGAATGGCGAAAGATTATCAAATATGAATGGATGTAAAGAGTTTTCTGCCACCCTATTTGATGAAGGCTTCTTTGATATCATTCAAATTCATTAAATTCTTCAATGTACGTCAAGTTAGCATCGCGATGCTGAGTCAGGGTGCCACGCAGAATAGGAAATTTGAAAACACAAAAAATTACCAGAAAAACAATGTTGCCAATGTCAAATAAATCATTATTAAAACCTGTAAAATGGGTTATTTCTTAATATTTAAGCTTTAAACATAATGTAATCACTTACGACAGCAATAATATACTGTATCTACACACCAAACCTTCCCAGATATGTTTTATTAGAGCAAATTGTCCTCAAGGTCACATCATAATCTGTCAAATTCGTCGCTATTCTTAGTCAGTACTCTCAAATAGTTTAGAGGCTGATAAAACAAATTCAGCGATTAAAACAGTGTCGAAATTTAATATAATGTTTGTAAAGTGTTCTACTACAACTACCCCAAAGCCTTTTTTATAATATCAAAAGACTTTTGAGCTATGACTGTTTAAGTTTTTGGCAGTTACAGTTTTTTTCAGGGCTGAAAAAACAAATTTCCGCGATTAAAAAAGTGTCGAAATTTAATATAATGTTTGTAAAGTGTTCTACTACAACTACCACAAAGCTTTTGAAATAATATTCAAAGACTTTTGTGCTATGACTGTTTACATTTTTGGAAGTTTCAATTTTTTTCAGGGCCGATAAAACAAATTTCAGCGATTAAATAAGTGTGGAAATTTAATATATTGTTTGTCAAGTGTTTAACTAGAACTGCCCCAAAGCTTTTTTAATAATATTAAAAGACTTTTGTGTTATCGCCGTTTAAGTATTATGTTATTATGTTATATATACATCATATATGAACTGAAATTTCCAAAATCTTAAACAGTCATACCACAAAAGTTTTTTCATATTATAAAAAAAGCTTTGGGGTAGTTGTAGTAGAACACTTTACAAACACTATATTAAATTTCCACACTTTTTAATCGCTGAAATTTGTTTTATCAGCCCTGAAAAAAACTGAAACTCCCAAAAACTTGAACAAGTCATAACAAAATAAATTTTTTCATATTATAAAAAAGGCTTTGGGTTGGTTGTAGTAGAACACTTTATAAACACTAAATTAAATTTCCACACTTTTTTAATCGCTGAAATTTGTTTTATCAGCCATGAAAAAAACTTAAACGGTCATAGCACAAAAGTCTTTTAATATTATAAAAAAAGCTTTGGAGCAGCTGTAGTACAACACTTTACAAACACTATATTAAATTTCCACACTGTTTTAATCGCTGAAATTTGTTTTATCAGCCCTTAAATATTTTGACATTTGAGGTTAAAATAGCAGATAACTGTTTTACTGAATACTATGAATATGTAATGTCTAATGGACGTCATGAGAATTTATAAGGTAAAAGAAGCATTTTAAAATTATTTTTCCCATTATAACATAAAGAAAAAACTTAGCATAAGGCTTTAAATGACACTTTAAATTTTTTTAAATCGTCGGGGAGTTTTTTTTTGTAGGAGTTGGCTACACTGTGTATAGTTCTCAGCATCGACGGTAACTTGACATACATTTCTTCATACACACTTTTCTATTCCGCTTGCTCACAACTACACATTCCGAATATATCACTCACCTACAATGAGGCCTCTAAGCAATTATTGAAATTTTCAATATCTATGCGCTAATAATTATTATAATATTAAAAAAAAAAGAACAAATATGTGTCAATTTTCAATAATAATGTACAATTATTGATCTTGTTATTGTATTTGTATTAAATATTGAACAATGATGTATATCATAAAGAAAGTACTTACAAATTAATATTCACCTAATCAATTGCCACTTGAATAATAATAGTGTTATCAGATATATTTGTTTACTTAATTAAACCAGCATGTAATAGCGGCATATATTTATACACAATAACTAACGTATAAGTTCTATATTCTCTGGTTTATTGATTACACACTTTCAATTAATAAATGATTATTATTGGAATAACAGAAATAAGGTAGCCAGCCTTTCATCTCGATGAAAAACACAACACTAACAACAAAAAATTGAGGCTGTCAGTATTTTGTTAAATTAAGTTTTGACCTTGACAGTCAGTTTTTATGTTATATATTTTTTGTATTCAGCAAGGTTAGCGTAAAACTGAGTCTTTCGCTGGCAATCTGACGTTTAGTAAAAAAAAAAAAATGCCCGTTGAAGGCTAGTTCACCGAAAGTGTTTGCTTGATTTTCACAAAAGACGCGCGTTTTTCGAAACTTTCAAATGAATCAATTTATTTATTAGCGCGTGTTTTTTAAGAATTTAAATGATTTTTTTAAAACTTAATCTAACAATATCCTACGACGATCTTGTTTCGCGCTATGCAACTCCCTTCGACGGTTATTATCTCTCTGCCCCCTCCCACCAACCTAAACTTTGCCCTGGTTTAAAGGGCAACTGCCTTCGTCGGCTATTTTCCCTGCTGTTTTCATTTTACGCTGCTAATTTAACATAAAAAACCTTCCTCAAAACCTAACTACCTTGTTTTTTTACCTCATATAAATTATTGTAATTATGCTGCTAACATAACCAAAGTTGATACTCGTCCGTTCCCACATAAAATAATACAAAATACTAATTTCTTTTAATAAATATTTGATGGCCCTGAAAAGAGTCTTCTTCTTGTTTTTCCACGGATATTTTAGTTGAACTAACCGTTAAAAGTGTGTTTTACGCTGTCTAAAATACTATCAATCACCAATATGTTCGCACTTTTATTTGCGTGTAATTCTGTTGTTTTTTAATAGATTTAGCCATATAATGGTTTAATTGAACTTATTATGCTAATTGGGTCTCTAGTTTATACTTTTAAATAGTAAATATTGACACTTTTTCTAGTCATACTTTCATAAATATGTATGTGTTATTGTGTAAATCCAACTTCGTAGTCAGCTGTTATGCGTCAATACTTTTTACTTTCTTTTACGAAGTAATAAGTAAGTATTGTAATAACGAAAAAAAACATCGGCCATGTATTGGCCCTAAACTTTCTTTTACGTAGTCAATATATTTAGATTTGATAGTATATAAATAAAAATATAAAATGTTAAAATTTCAAGAAAATATTTTCATTCATTGTCCAATAAAAGTGTAAAGTAAGTTTATTGTCAGATTTCCAAAGAAAACATATGTATTTCAGATTTTAAATGTTGGATTTTATAGTAGTATAAAGAAAATATTATTATTTATTACATATTATTAAAAATTATTATGGCCGGGCAATTTTTAGTTTTCAAATTAACTTTAAACCAGAGAAAATATTTATATATAATATTTTAAATTATTTACTAACCTTTGTAACGCTTTTTCACTAAACTAATTTGTAACACTAACAATAAATGCTAAATGTCAAAATATTGGAAAATTTAAAACAATTGACATGCATAGTAGATGCGATTTATTATATATAATTTTCCATACCCATGTAACTATGGCATTATAAATAGGATAATAGCCATTTTCTCGTAACTGGTACACTTTTTGAAGAAATGTTTCAAACAAAACTTGTGCAGAATACTAATATCTTGCAATGTTATTCTAACTATTTTTACTGCAAGTTTAGCCGTTTCAGAGATATTGCAGAAATTGAAAAAAAAAGTCTTAAGTAAACATGCACTTCCGGTTTGAATATGCTTTTCAAAAATAGGAGGTTTTCGCCCCAGGCATATACAAATCTTAAGTTTAAAGTTTCATAATTTTATCTTCAACGGTGTAGCTGTAGAGCGCATACACACAGACACACACACACACAGACGTCATTCCAAAAATAGTCAGACTCGATTCAGGAAAGGTCAAAAGGTGTATTTCCGTAAAAATTTCGAGAAATTTTTTTTCGTGATTACAATACTTACTTATTACTTCGTAAAAGAAAGTAAAAATTCTCGACATTTTTACGGAAATACACCTTTTGACCTTCCCTGAATCGAGTCTGACTATTTTTGGAATGACGTCTGTGTGTGTGTGTGTGTCTGTGTGTATGCGCTCTACAGCCTACACCGTTGAAGATAAAATTATGAAACTTTAACCTTAAGATTTGTATATGTCTGGGGCGAAAACCTCCTATTTTTGAAAAGCATATTCAAACCGGAAGTGCATGTTTACTTAAGACTTTTTTTGCAATTTCTGCAATTTCTCTGAAACGGCTAAACTTGCAGTAAAAATAGTTAGAATAACATTGCAAGATATTAGTATTCTGCACAAGTTTTGTTTGAAACATTTCTTCAAAAAGTGTACCAGTTACGAGAAAATGGCTATTATCCTATTTATATTGCCATAGTTACATGGGTATGGAAAATTATATATAATAAATCGCATCTACTATGCATGTTAATTGTTTTAAATATTCCAATATTTTGACATTTAACATTTATTGTCAGTGTCACAAATAAGTTAGTGAAAAACCGTTACAAAGGTTAGTAAATAATTTAAAATATTATATATAAATATTTTCTCTGGTTTAAAGTTAATTTGAAAACTAAAAAATGCCCGGCCATAATAATATGTAATGAATAATAATATTTTCTTTATACTACTATAAAATCCAACATTTAAAATCTGAATTGCATATCGTATGTTTTCTTTGGAAATCTGACAATAAACTAACTTTACAATTTTATTGGACAATGAATGAAAATGTTTTCTTGCAACTTAAACATTTTATATTTTATTTATATACTATCAAATCTAAATATACTGACTACGTAAAAGAAAGTTTAAGGCCAACACATGACCGATGTTTTATATTCTATTTCATAATCAAATTCTTGTAGTTTTAGTTTCCACCTTAAAAGTTTGGAGTTTGGTTCTTTTAAGTTTTAGACATTAACTTTAAACCAGACAAACTATTTATATATAATATTTTAAATTATTTACTAACCTTTGTAACGCTTTTTCACTAAACTTCTTTGTAACGTTTACAATAAATGTTAAATGTCAAAATATTTGAATATTTAAAACAGTTGACATGCATAGTAGATACGATTTATTATATATAATTTTTTCATACCTATTTAACTATGGCAATATAAATAGGATAATGCAATTTTCTCGTAACTGGTACACTTTTTGAAGAAATGTTTTAAACAAAAGTTGTTCAAATCATTAATATTTCCAAAGAAACATATGTATTTTAGATTTTAAATGTTGGATTTTATAGTAGTATAAAGAAAATATAATTATTCATTACATATTATTAAAAATTTTTATGGCCGGGCATTTTTTAGTTTTCAAATTAACTTTAAATCAGAGAAAATATTTGATGGATATCTTTGTATGTATATTTTAATTGTATTACACTTGACATGAGTTTTTCACATAACACTGTTTGGTATCTAGGCAAAACTAAAACAACCTAATTTAGTATTATTGCCAGCCAACTTAAAAACAAATGTACACTGGCGCTTTGCATAGTCCAACACCCCTCCTCAAAGACTAGTGTCATTTTTAACATTTCTGAACTAGCTGATTACTTCGACTTCAGACCTAGTTCCGCTCTGAATAGTTGGAATGGCTCTTTGGCTAGAGGTTTTGTAAAGATGTCCGCTGTCATCTGACCTGTTGGACAATAACTGAGCGCGATCACTCCGTCTTCACGCAGTCTTCGCAAATGGTGATGGCTTACGTCTATGTGCTTGGTGCGGGCGTTGCTTCGGTCCGACTCTATCATCTTGATGCACCCTTGGTTGTCCTCGTATAGGATGTTAGCACCAACTGCCGGCACCCCGAAGTCCTCGAGTAGTTTCCGCAACCACTGCACCTCACGACCCGCGAGTGATGCCGCGACATACTCTGCCTCAGTGGACGAAAGGGCTACCGTAACTTGCTTCTTGCTGGACCACGCCACCGTACAGCTGCCAAGCTGAAACAGATATCCGCTGGTGGATTTCCTGTCGTGACGGTCGCCAGCCCGGTTCGCGTCGACGAAACCACACAGCTCCGATCTTCCGCTTGCCTGGAAAATCATCCTGTAGTCGATGGTTGAAGCAAGGAACCGCATTACTCGCTTCACCGCACCCCAGTCGCTTTCCGTGGGCGTCTGGACTCGTCGGCAGATGATGCCGACGGCGAGCGCGATGTCTGGTCTGGACACCGTGGCGAAGTAGAGTAGCGAACCAATCGCCTGTCGGTAGAGTTCATTATTCGGTAGATTGTCGCTCTCCGCGTTGTTTGCTAAGAAACCAGTCTCCATGGGCGTAGCCACTGGTTTGGCGTCGCGCATACCGTGCTCCTCTAGCATTTGTCTAATCTTACTCGATTGATGTAGAGCTAAAGATCCATTGCCATCGCGCTCCATTTAGATGCCAAAATAATGCTTGACTTCGCCGAGGTCGGTCATCTCGAAGTAGTTGTTCAACTGCTTACCGACTCGCGCTGTTATATCTGCAGTTTTGCCTACAACCTGCATATCATCCACGTACAGCAGTACGTGAGTCAGTGCGCCGTCCGATTCTAATCGCGTGAACAGACATTTATCCGCAGCACCCTGTTGGAATCCTGACTTGTAAAGGGTCGCGGTTGCAGTCGTGTTCCACACGCGTGCGGCCTGTTTCAGACCGTATATACTTTTTTGGAGTCGCAGAACTTTGTTTTCTGCTCCGGTAATCTCGAAACCGTCTGGTTGCTCGAGATAGAGCTCCTCATTCAGTTCACCGTTGAGGTACGCGCTCTTCACGTCGAGATGACGCACGTGTAGTTTGCGTTCCGCTGCGTACGCCAGTAGTACTCGAACAGTTTCGTGTTTTCCTACTGGAGCGTACGTTTCGTCGTATTCTTCGCCATACCGCTGGGAGAAACCGCGGGCAACCAGGCGAGCTTTATACTTGTGGACATCACCGTTGGTGTCCAGTTTGACCTTGAATACCCATTTGGAAATGATGGCTAGTTTTCCAGGTGGTAAATCGGTCAGATCAAACACTCGATACCGCTCGAGCATCAACATCTCTTGATTGGCTGCCTCGATCCACCGTTATTGTTCTGGTTTGGACAACTTCAACATCGCGTTCCACGTAGTGGGTTTGCGGATGCCGTCGATGGTCACCTTGTTGCAATACTTCACTGGAGGTATTCCTTTATTCTCACGCGTCGATCGCCGCACTTCTTGATCTAGCTCCCCTCCTGCCACTGGAGGGATTGACCGGTGACCTGGGGGGGAGAGAGGGGCTCGTCGTCTGGCTTCTCCGCCACACAGTGCAGGTGTGTGCGGCGCTGGAGGCGTCTCGGTGGGTGTTTCATTCTGCTCGTTACCGTCCTCGTTATACTCTGAGTCGGTTTCCGCCCAACTATAGTGCTCTGGTGTTAAAGTCGATTCGCTGGCGAGGATGTCACGCTCGATGATGCGTACCGATCTCGCGATCCACACCTTGCCAGAACTTGGGTCGAGAATTCGATAGCCCTTAACGTTATCGTCGTAGCCGACTAGTACACCTTCCTTGGCCTTGGGTTCCCATTTGGTACGCTGTGCATTTGGAATGTGCGAAAAAATCTTCGACCCAAACACCCGAATATAACCGAGATCCGGTGCTTGTCCGTACCATAATTCATACGGTGTCTTTTCCCCACTCCTGCTGAGGAGCCTGTTCTGCAGGTAGGCCGCGCAGCGCACGGCTTCATGCCAGAACTTCTTTGGCAGTCCTGCGTCCAGCAGCATACACCTGGACATGTCGATCAGGTACCGATTCTTGCACTCGGCACGCCCATTTTGCTCGGGAGTGTGCACTACTGTCGTCTGGTGCCCGATGCCACGCTGACACAGAAATTTTCTCAGATCGCGATTTACATACTCCTTACCGTTGTCGGAGCGCACGACCTTCACCTGACGACTGAACTTATTTTCTGTCCATCGGATGTAGTCCTTGATGGCTGCTGCCGCCTCGTTCTTGGTGTGCATCAACGTAACTACGGTGAAACGCGAGTTGTCGTCCACCATGGTGATGAAGTAACGATGCTTGGTCGTCGCTATCGTCATCGGTCCGCACACGTCCGTGTGCACCAAGTCGAGTGGTTGTTGCGCACGTGAGTCGCTGGGAGCGTAGTGCGTCCGGGCTAACTTCCCTTGTATGCACACCTCGCACTTGGAGCTGTCGTGGCGGTCATGTTTGTTCATCTCGATGCCAGTAGCCACATGCTTCCTGACCATTTGCTGGATCGCCGCCGAGTCACGATGTCCGAACCGTCGGTGCCATAACTGAGCACTTGCTGCGCATCCTCACTCATTCCACTGCGCGCTGCACTTAGCCGTCGTCGTCAGAATGTACAGTCCGTTTTTCCTGACGCCTTTAGTGACCAAATTGCCAGTGGCACGATCGCGAACTTCACAGCCTGCTGCGAAGTCGACCGCTGCACTGCTATCCCACAACTTACCTACAGAAATGAGTGAGTCCTCGAGATCAGGGACGTAGTAGACGTTTGAGAGGTGCATTTCGTTTGTAACTTCATTGCTGCATGCACACCGGAGCATACCGGATCCGATTCCGGTTGCCTGAAGCGCGTGCCCTCCTCCGGCCAGGTCGATGTTCCTGTCGAGGGGTTCTAGCTTTTTGAAGAAGGTCCGGTCACTGGTCATGTGACTGGTTGCGCCTGAGTCCACAATCCACACCGGCTTCTTGTTTCTTGTTACATGTTCTCGCATCGCGTAGCTGTAGACGCTGCTGTTACGTGCACTTTTGTCGCACTGTTTGGTATTGGTGCGACGTGCCGACAGCTCTTTCGGCTCAGTCGATATTCTCGAAGATTGCTCCGCTTTAAACTTGCGACAGTCGGCCTTAAAATGACCAGGTTTGTCGCAATAAAAGCACTTGCGCATTTCCTTGCGCTTGCCACCTCTGGAATGTCCGCTACCACCTGCCCAGTCTGGTACTTTGTGTACGACTTGGACGAATACAGTGCACTGTCTGAGTCTTCAGTGCCGTTTTCGTTCCGTCGCTGGTACTCGTCAAGCAATTTGGTGCCCACGAGCGTCAAACTGAGCTGGTCTTCGTCGCGACTTTCCAGCGCGGTCACCAACCCGTTGTAGTTGTCTGGGAAACTGGCTAGGAGCGCTGCGATTTCGTCTCCGCTGCCATATCCAACTCGCGAATGTGAATTAGCTGGTCCTCGTCGACCGACAGCATGATCCGCGACATTGCGGCACTGTTCATATCTGTCCATGCCTCGGTGACCACTTCCGGCTTGACATTAACGATGGCACCCCAAACCTTTTCTTTCATTAAGGCCCACTTGGTTGTGGCTTTCCAATTCGCATAATTGCTTGAATTTAAGAACAGCAACTTGCGTTTCCTGTCTTCGGCCATGCTTAGTCCTGTAACCCTGGATTAAAATAGAATATCGTACGTGCCTGGGCCCATAACCTGATGGATATCTTTGTATGTATATTTTAATTGTATTACACTTGACATGAGTTTTTCACATAACACTGTTTGGTATCTAGGCAAAACTAAAACAACCTAATTTAGTATTATTGCCAGCCAACTTAAAAACAAATGTACACTGGCGCTTTGCATAGTTCAACATATATATATATATATATATATATATATATATATATATATATATATATATATATACAAAAAAATTATATTTATGAAAAAAAATACATCAAATGCAACTCGGATGACTACAGCCGCAAAATCAGCCGAATATTTACTATTTATTTCATATAAGTCACAGTCCGTACGCAGACACAAGTTGACTATTTTCAAAATTTATCTAGTAGTGAATTTCTCAAGTTCACACTATGGATACAAACCATTAACTTTAGTTCCTCTTTTTTTTTTGCACCATTCAACCAGGTTTATTCATAAATCTTAGAATCGCGAATTGCTATCATAATCAGAAATTTGCTATTTTTACGATACAATAAAAAGGTATTTCATTAAATAAAATCTGAAAAGGAATTTCAATCACATTGGTACCATACTTGTGGTCTTAAAACCATAAAACTACCCAAACAATCTAATTGGCTATATCCAGCACCCGTTTTTTTTTTTTTTTAAATATATTTTAATGTGTAATTGCATAAAGAATGCCTGGTAAAATATAATTTTATTCTAATTGTTTTTTTCGGAGATAAAAAATGAAAACCACCAAAAAAGGCACTTTTTCATAGTTTAAAATTTTTTTCTCCCAATAAAAACAAATAGAAATAATTGAAATTTTTACCAGACATTTTTTATGCAAATACACATCGAATGCATATATATTCTTAAAAAACGGCGGGTCTATGCTTTTATACGAGCTTGATGGTTCACCTTAAGCAATATCTATATGGGTATTTTTGCTATTCGACTAGAATTCATAGTAAATATATTCAGCCTTATTCTGGTGCCACTCGTATTCAATATGCTTATCTTAAATGTTACGATTATTGTATAGATACGATAATTTTGAGAATTGTAATTCTGGTGCCATTCATTTTAAGATACGATTTACGTAGTTTATGATAATCGTATAGTATACAATAAGAACCAAAAAATGTTATTCTGGTGTCAAAATCGTATTGTAACAATTACGATAAATCGTTTTTTTTTAATCGTAAACTTAACAAGTAGTCTTCATGACTTGTTAAAGAAATAATCTAAATTTGACATTTGAAATTTAATCAGAAAATGGCAAATCCGGAATTTATAATGCTTCTTAATGTATTACAAATGATGAAGAAAGGTAAAATGATATGTAATAATCAAAATATAACCTTTAAAACTGAAAATAAATTATTTGGTTATATCTTTGTAGACACACCTTAACACTGTTAAGAAGACACTTGCGAGATGCTAGTGATCTGCTTTCGCTTCCAGAGAGCATATTTCGTGGATTTTATAGATTATCCAGAGAAATCGCACATGACCTAATTTTGAATGTAGCACCTCATATGGAAGATTAAAAGTTAGCATTATAAATTATAAGAAGCATGTTCTAAAGTTGTGGCTTCTATAATACATGTTTGAGCTGATTTGTATTGCGTTGAACTTTTACGCACAAGGAAGTTACCAAAAAGCTGTTGGTTTAGATCATCATATTGCAATGAGTCAAGCGTCAGTCAGCCGCAGCATACATGAAGTGACAAATGCAATAAATAATTGTATAAGCGGTTTAGTTAAATTTCCGGTAACCGAGGAAGATCAAAATTTAGTTAAGCAAGGGTAATAATAATCATATCATTTTAAAGCTTGTTTAGCGTTTGCTACTTTAAAGTTTTATGAACATGCAAATGGGGTTCCCAGGGATAATTGGTGCGATTGATTGCACCACTTGTGAATGGAGTGGAATACCCTGCTATAGTGTTCCTCAATCGAAAAGGTTTCTACAGTGTTATGCCCAAATCATTTGAGTCAGCTTTTGTATTCGCGCGTGCCGGATGTGCATAACTCTTCGGACGTTAGCGTTCACACGGGACATCGCGGAGAATCCGACACCAAACGCCGCGTTGCATATATGCATTTTTATCGGACTGGCTCGGACAAAAGACAGTGCGTCGCAAACACGCATCAGTGCTGGTAATACTATTTTCACTTGTTGTAATTTAACACATAAATATAACATAGTTTTAACCATATACGCATTTCGGAAAAGTTATTACAACCCAACTATCAAGTAACCACTAACCATTCTGATTTAAGCTGCAAAAAAAAAAAACATCGGCCATATATTGGCCCTAAACTTTCTTTTATGTAGTCAGTATATTTTGATTGATAGTATATACATTAAAATATAAAATGTTTAAATTTAAAAGAAAATATTTTCATTCATTATGTCCAGTAAAATTGTGGTAAAGTTAGATTATTGTCAGATTTCTAAAAAAACATATGTATTTTGGATTTAAAATGTTCGATTCTATAGTAATATAAAGAAAATATAATTATTTATTACACATTATTAAAAATTATTATGGCCGGACATTTATATTTATATATAATATTTTAAATTATTTACTAACCTTTGTAACGTTTTCTCACTAAACTAATTTGTAACACTAACAATAAATGTTGAATGTCAAAATATTTGAATATTTAAAACAATTGACATGCATAGTAGATGCGATTTATTATATATAATTTTCCATACCTACGTAACTATGGCAATATCAATAAGATAAGATCTTGTAATTGGTACTTTTTGAAGAAATGTTTCAAACCAAAAGTTGTGCAGAATACTAATATCTTTCAATGTTATTCTAACTATTTTTACTACAAGTATAGCCGTTTCGGAGATATTGCAGAAATTGCTCGCCTTTGGCCAATGCCTAAAATGTGGCATGGCGACATTCTGAATAAATAAAGAATATTTGTGCTATAATTAAAATTATCAAAGTAACAATCAAATCAATAGTTTGCAAATAAATTATAATTATGAAAGAAAAGAAAAAATAATATCAAATATTACTTGGATGAGTACAGTCGTAAACTCGACCGAATATTTACCATTTATTGAAATAAATCATATGAAAATGAGTCACAGTTTAGTGACTTTCTGAATTTTGAGATAACATTTGCTTCTTGCGTTCATACGCAGAAACAAGTTATTTGACTTTTATTGAATATTTTCTAAATTCAAACATAATATTTATTATTTTTATCTATCTGTACAGATAAGATAAGAATACAATTGTGAGATAACAAATTTTCGTTTGTTTTTCCGCTTCATCTAGTGGTGAATTTCTCAAGTTCACACTATGGATACAAACTATTAGGCTTAGTTCCTCTTAACTTTTTTTTGCATAGACGGCGCCACCTTTCAGCTAGATATATTCAAAAAATCCTAGAATCGCGAAAACGCTATAAAATTAGAAATAAGCTATTTTCACGCCACAATAAAAGATATTTCGTTGAATAAAATGTAAGAAAGTTATTTCGAACACATTGGTACCATACTTTTGGTCTTAATACCATAAAAATTACAAAAAAACCATTTAATCCAAAATATCTCAAATTTGGCCTGATTTAAAAACTAAATAAAAATACCATTCATGTGTATTTGTATAAAGAATGCATGGTAAAAATTTCATCAATATTTCTTTTGTATTATTGGAGATAAAAAATAAAAACCCCCAAAATAGGCACTTTTTCATAGTTTTTATTTTTTTCTCCAATAATACAAAAGAAAAAATGATGAAATTTTTACCATGCATTCTCTATACAAATACACATCGAATGATATTTTTTTAAATGTTTTAAAACAGGCACGATTTTTAAGCGAGCTTGATGGTTGACCTTAAGTATATTCCTTTGATTTTATACGTTTACGTGTTCGAATCGCACTCTAACTTAATATTAGTTTCATCCCTTAATACGACTAAATAATTGTTACTTAAAGGTAAGTATTCTATATTATTTTCTAATTCTACTTCATAGTAGGTACATTCGTTGTTTGAATTCTTAATTAGGTTTACAATACATTTGTTGGGTAACTGTGTATGTTGGTTACAATAATAATTTTTATTTATCAGTTGACATAATTCAGAGACTGTTCGCACAGTGTCACCCTGTATCAGGACATATTCATTTATTGGTATTATATAATACTTGTTGGTTAGTTTAGTAGGTGCTGGCATTAAGTGCTTGAGTGTATATGGTTTGTTTTCGAATATTGGTAGCTCAGCAAAATAAATCATTTTGTTGTTTTCATCTAGAGCGCATTTTAAAGTGTTCTTAGCTGTTTGTATGTCAAGAGTGTACTTATATTCGCGAATTACTGATATTAATTTGTTTTCGTTAACATTCATTTGATCGATTGACTTATTAAATTTCATTATTAATTCATTAATTACTTGGAATTCTTTCATTTTATTGTTCTCTAGTTTATTTTCGTCGTTTTGTAAATATTCGATTATTTTATTATAGCATTCTTCGTCTTCTGAGTCTAAGTTGCCTGATATGAATTTAACGATGCTACCTAATCCGTTTATAAGTCCGCGTTTCTTTCTATTATTGTGTTCTATACAATTACTAAGTTTGTCTGTAATTGTTGCCCAAATGTTTTCTATCAAGTCTATTTCCTCTCTGCAATTGAGGGTTTGTTCAGGGATTAATTCCGTGATTAGTTGGGAATATTGTTGGTGTATTTTATTGGCTCCATTTTCCAATTCGTTCAAGTCGTTATAGTTGCCGTTATTGGTGGTTATGTTTATCATATGATCCCCATTCGCTAGGATGAAGAGGAACTGGATGAGGATGTACCTGAAATTTCAGTGTCGTATATTTTTCTTGGTCTCTTAATGTTTTTTTTGTGTATTTTCCTGTCTTGGATATCCGTAACTGTGACTTTATATTGCGATTTTACTTGTTGTTTCTTATAGATAGGTTTGTTGGTTTTATTTACTTTTTGTTTATTTTGTTCGTAAATAGTTGTAGGTAGTTCTATGTTCGTGTCTTTTCTTGGTTTAGCGTATTTCGATTTTAGGTCTTGTATGCTCTTATTAAGTTCTCTATATAGTTCGCAAGTTCTATCTTTGTGTGTATTGAGGTATGATTGTGTTATTGATTGGTTAATGTCTATATCGAATTCAGATTTAGCTGATGTGTGCCCGGTAATCACGTCAAATGGTGTGTGCTTTGTATGCTGTTGTTGTATTTTAATATAGCCCATCTGACTTTTATTTTGGTGCTGGAGTTTTTAAATGTTGGTTGTAGTTTTAAGCATCGTATTTGTCCTATGAGGGTTGAGTGAAATCGTTCTACTTGTCCGTTTGAATTAGGATTTTGGCTCGATATAAAATGTGTATTTATCTTGTGTAGTTTCATTAACTCTTTCACAACTTGGTTTTTGAATTCAGTACCGTTGTCAGTAATAATGTACCTAGGTGTTCCGTGGTGTGAAAAATAAATTGCGAGACTGTTTACTATATCAATTGCGCTAGCACTGGATATTTGGTACGCTTGTGCGTATTTTAAAAACGCATCTATAATAGTTAAAAATGTGTTATCTTCTAACGTAAGAGTGTCGCAGTGTATCGATTGGTTTGCTAGGGGTTGGTGTTAATTCTATACCAGTTTGTATGGGATTCCTTTCGTATTTGCTTTGTAGACATATTTCACACTGATTGATAACGTTAGTAATTGTTTTTTCTTGGTTAGGCCAATAATAAACGTTTTTTATTTGATTTGCAACTTCGTTTATTCTTCTATGATTTAATTCGTGAAATTCTTTAACTATTTCATTTTGTCTTTCCTATTTTTCTACATCTTTCAATAATTTTCGGTTTTAAATAATTTGAACTGTCCAGCTTTAAATATTTCTTGTATTATTTTATTGAGTTCTATGAACATATCTTCGAAAAAGTAAATGTAATAGTTTTGTTTAGGTTTTGTTTGACAATATAACATGTAATGTCTTATTCTAAAATTACTAACTAGTTTCTCATGCGATTCTGTTATTCTACCCATGCAAGGGGTCCTATACCATAGGCTTAGTCAGCATATAGTTTACACATATCTTAACTATATAACGTATATGTTTTTTTTTTTAGATATCTGACCATAAACTAACTTTACAATTTCATTGTACGTTTGTTTTAGAATAGCCGAATAAGTTGTTATGCAATGCAATGAAATTATGATTACAACTATTGCACTGGACATACGTAGTAGATATATTTTGTTTATACTCAATGGTTACAATAAAGTTATTATTATCATCTACCTCTACATAATGAATGAAAATAGTTTTCTTGAAATTTAAACAATTTATATTTTAATTTATATACTATCCAATCAAAATATACTGACTACGAATAAGAATGTTTAGGCCGATGTTTACTTTACTAATCCAAGTCCAGCAACCTAATTAGTAATATTCCACAAAATATATGAATTTTTATCAATGTGTTTTTAAGGAAAGGTCATATTAATATTAATTCACTGATAAGTACTTGCAAATCAATGTATACTCTTAGAAGAAATATCGGCCATGTATCTACTATGCATGTCAACTGTTTTCAATACTCAAATATTTTGACATTTAAACATTTATCGTCAAAAATAAGTTTAGTGAAAACGCGTTACAAAGGTTAGTAAAATATTTAAAATATTATATATAAATATTTTGTCAGGTTTTAAGTACATTTGAAAACTAAAACATGTCCGGCCATAATAATTTTTAAAATTGTATATATAATTATATTTTCTTGCATGTTTAAAACACTAGATTGAAATTGTACGTTTACACTACTATAGAATAGAACATTTTAAATCTAAAATACATATGTTTTTTTTTTTTTAGAAATCTGACAATAGACTAACTTTTTAATTTATATACTACCAAATCAAAATATACTGACCACGTATAAGAAAGTTTAGGACAATTCTTGGCCGCTGTTTTTCTTTCATGATTACAATATTTACGTATTAGTTCGTATAAGAAATTGAAAAATCGAAAAATGATGTAACATTTGAAAGTATATGGCATTTTATTTCAAATTTTAATTTAATTAGATTCTACATTTCAGATTCATGACGAAATATATTGCATAGTTATTGACAGTAAATATATTTTACTCTTGAAGGTATTTTAATCTAACAGTTTACTTTCATATGATAATGTTCGGTATATATTATAACCCCTTATCTATTATAGTAACCACATACATATAAGCCGCTGCTTGCTCAGTTCGATTTAGCATCATCAAAGAACGTATTAGTGGAATAGTTATTAAAATTGTGTTGGTTTCCTAAAGGATGTAAGCTATATTTTATTATGTTGTCTTTTGATTAATACCTTATATCAGCTAAGTGATTTTTATGTTTTAATAAATCTACCTTACGCATAATCAAGCGCTTTTTCCTTTCTTATACGAAACAATAAGTAAGTATTGTAATCATGAAAATAAAATAAAAATCGACATTTTAACGGAAATGCACTTTTTGACCTTCCCTGAATCGAGTCTGACTATTTTTTGAATGACGTCTGTGTGTGTGTGTGTCATACATACATACATACACACATACATAACTTAATGCCTATTCCTATCATATGGGGTGGCATTCACATCTAGACAATCTTTCGCCATTCATTTCGATCCATACACACTTCTTTTGCTTCATTCAGTTTCATTCTTTATACATGCTCTTCTATTCCGCTTGCTCACAAGTGTGCGTGTGTGTGTTAGTATGAGTATGAGTATGAGTGTGAGTGTGAGTGTGAGTGTGAGTGTGAGTGTGAGTGTGAGTGTGAGTGTGAGTGTGAGTGTGAGTGTGAGTGTGAGTGTGAGTGTGAGTGTGAGTGTGAGTGTGAGTGTGAGTGTGAGTGTGAGTGTGAGTGTGAGTGTGAGTGTGAGTGTGAATGTGTGTGAATATGTAAGTGTGTGTGTGTGCGTGAGTGTGTGTGAGCGAGCGTGTGTGAGTGAGTGTGAGGGTGTGCGTGAGTGTGTGGTGCGTGTGTGTGTGAGTATGTGAATGTTTGAGTATGTGTGTGTGTGAGTATGTGAGAGTGTGAATGAGTGTATGTGTGAGAGTGTGTGAGTATGTAAGTGTGTGTGTGTGTGTGCGTGAGTGTATGTCTGTGTGTGTGTGAGCGAGCGTGTGTGTGAGTGCGTGTGTGAGTGTGTGGGTTTGAGTGTGTGTGAGGGTGTGCGTGAGTGTGTGTGAGGATGTGCGTGAGTGTGTGTGAGTATGTTAATGTTTGAGTGTGAGTATGTGAGAGTGTGAATGAGTGTGTGTGTGAGAGAGTGTGTGTGTGTGTGTGTGTGAGTGTGTGTGTGTGTGTGTGTGTGCGTGGGTGTGTGCATGAGTGTGTAGTGCGTGTGAGTATGTGAGTGTGTGTGCGTGTGAGTATGTGAGTGTGTGTGTATGTGAGAGTGTGTGGTGTGTGTGCGTATGTGAGAGCGAGAGATAGCGAGAGGGCGCTTGACAAAATAAATTTTCATTAAAAAAGATAGTAATTTAATTAAAGAAGGTAGTAATTTGTTATATAGAAATTTAATTACTTTTCACCATTTATATATTTAATCATCGATCTCCTGCTTATTAAACAATTGGTTCTAAAATTCTACAGCATTCATAAGAATAGGATATTATTTCTATTCAAGAACGAGACAATATCAAACAGTTTAAAATCAAAGTTATATAATTTAATCAAAAATATTAAAACCCGCTTGACCTACTCAGCAGATTTATTTAAATGGTAATGTCATCACGTTTGTTATTGCTATCATGTAGCGAACTAAAATGTAGAGTCGACAAAAAAGTAATCAGTCAGCGAGATTCCCGTAATGTCACTAACCTTGAAAAACTATAACCTATCCTCAATCAAATTAAATTTAGACTAAGAGAGGACTATCACAGTACCCTCTACATGCCAATGTAATATGTTATATGTTTTACTGAATGGCTGAACTAATGACAGATTGTAGAATAAAACTGGGTTTAAAACAAGCATTGGCTTCGATGAATGTTACAGACTTATTATGCTGACAAACACTTAAGCTCTTCGGTACTACGTACGGCGAGCTAAAAATGATTATTAATTTGTGTATTTTGCGAGTACATGGCAAAACAGCCCATGCTATAATCATAAAACTTTAAACTGTTAATATCTTTCCTATCTAAAACATCTGCAGTGTATTGCACTGGACTCTTCTTATACGTATTAGGCATATATTAATAACCCCTTTATCTATACATTATATGCCTAATACGTATAAAGGCCAAGTCACACAACTTACGTACCGTACCCGTACCGTGCCCGTGAAAAAATATTTTCCAATGCATTTCTAATGGAAGTATTTACACCAATCCGTAACCGTATCAGTGCCGATTCGCCCGTACCGTACTAGTGCTCGCTCCATAGTCATAATCGGCAACGATATTTTCACGGACACTGAATGGTGAAAACACTGGCATGTGCAACATCTTTCCAGGATAAATCTTGAATTTAGAAAGAGCATCGTTCATTACAGTAACGCGTGTATAGTGTAGGTATAAATAAATAATTAATATAATTGATTAAATTGATAATCATGACGAAAAATTAACAGAATTTGTTCGAAAGTATCCAGAACTATATGATTTGTCTCAAAAGCTTTATATGAACCCATTTCCGCTTGGGTTTATTATTATTTCGCTTGTCTTTATCTAATAAAAATGCAATTGTTGCCAAGTTTTTGGTCATTTGATCAAAATGTACTGACCGTTCCCTTACTGAAGCAAAACCATACGGACGTGTGTAAGCAGGAGGAATTGACAGTGCAAATACGATAATGATACGGTACGAATACGGTACGGATGTGTGTAACTTGGCCTTAAGAAAGTCCAGAGCAATACACTGTATGTAGATGTTTAGTATTTATCAATCATGTTTTTAATTAACATACTTATAAATAGTCAATAATGAGTTTTAAAACCCCAGTTTACCTTCTTTGAACTGGAAATTTCTAGCAAATCAAATACGATGTGGTCTGTTTTCCTTATATTTGGTATTTGTACATCACTGTTGAACCAAATACATTTAACCGTCGCGGGAAAGAGTGATGATAGTAAGTACTAATTTATTTCTGTATTTCTTCAATTGTACAGCAACAAATATTTGCTCCATGATGTCTATTTCGCATTTGCGCAAAACAATATTGTATTAGTACCTATAATAGCATAACGATTGAAAACACAAACACGTTAACCGGTTACTAAACTAATTAATGAATAACCGAAAAGCGGTTACAATTTACTTAACACTACAACACGCAGGTTCCTTACTTTTTTGGTTATTACTGTACATTTTTCTTTAGAATGCAATGAATATATTCAAATTGCAAAAACTATCAAAACTAAACGAGACCTAGGAAAAATTGAAGCGTCACCAGATGAATTCCCACATATGGTAGTTATATTTGTCATCACTATTAATATTTATAATCATTTGAAATAAAACCACATTTCAGATGTGAAAATAGTATCAAAATCAAAAATATTTAATGAATAAAAACTAGTATAATTAAAATTAGTACTAAATAATGATTTGCTTCTGTAGTAAATGATTAGTAAAAGTTTACTTAGCCTGATAAGCGAAATAGTTATATTACAATTCAATAATAATTATTTATATTTACCACTTATAAACAAAATTACAATAATTAGTATTTTATTTGTTGTTGATTTGTTTTTATTTAGGCTGCTCTTTTATACGGAGAAGATAATGAAACTGAGGTGTGGTGGATCACTAATGAGTGATCAATATATATTGACAGCAGCGCACTGTATTTTTTCCTAGACATGAGCAGTATGTAATCAATTTATTATTTATATTTAAATAAAATCTTTATTTAATTATACAATGGTTCTGCAAAATATATTCGTGAAAATTCAGTAAGAACCTAACTAGATATTGATCTTAAAATATGTTTGAATTTGCTATTTGTATCATATCACTTGCGTACCGTGCATTATTTTTAAAATCATTTAATTTTATTCTTTGTATTGCTTAAATAATGTTAATCGAACATATTTAGGTTTTTTGTGTAATTAATAAACGTGTGTTTGTATTATAATTGGATGTATGCAATTGAATATGGAAGGCGATGGCTAAAAGAAAAGTGATGTTTTAAAGGAACACAAATGAATATTTATAAATTACCTCTAAAATATATCAATTACCTTACTAATAACATTTAAAATTTAGATCTCCACTTACGAAGGTTCGTCTTGGATCAAACGACATTAGCAAATCTAAAAATATCCAAGAAATATTAATATCAAAAATAATTAAACATCCAGATTATAAACATCCATCAGATTACAACGATATTGCCCTACTTAAATTGGAACACAAAGTTAACTTTACTAAATCAGTTCGACCAGCGTGTTTGCAAACAGATCCAAATTTAAATGTGAATTCTGTCATTGGTACTGGGTGGGGAGCAACCAGTTTTCTGGGGAAACATTCTAGTCAATTACAAAAAGTTAAACTCGAAATATTTACTAACGAAGAATGCCAGAAAGCTTACGACCCATCTCAAAAATTGGCTAATGGTATCACTGATACTATGATATGTTCAGGTGGAAAAACCGCATCAAAAGCAACGTGCCAAGTAAGCACAAACGTAGAGATATATTCGTACAAATGATTAAACTTATAAATAGGTATACAACATTATAAAAAATATATTATGTACGTTTCTAGGGTGATAGCGGTGGACCAATACAAATTCTGCACCAAGATCAAACTGATATTTATAATATAGTTGGTGTTATATCCTTTGGGAAAAAATGTGGTGTGATAGGAATACCAGAAGTATCCATTAGAGTTTCTTCTTATATTTCGTGGATTGAAAGTGTCGTGTGGCCATAAAATGCAATACGTATTGTTCGTTTAACTGTAAATGGATCTTTTTTGTATTTAGATTGCCACAGTATTGACTTCCGTAGTCGATATACATACATATGTACGGATATTGTTTGTATTAAATCAAAAATGTATATCATTACGATTAGTGTGAATAACTAATAAAAACAAATAAAGTAATGCATAGTATTAACTAAGTAATAATCAATATAATTATTATTCAAACCTAGTAAACATAAGGACGTTTAGATTAGTGCAAATATGTGAGTAAACATACTTACCCGCCCTAAATCAACGCATAAGACAAATATTGCAATATACATTTAAATGCAAATGATTGAGATGAGATGAAATGAAAATATTTATAAATTAGGTCCTAAACATTAGCGACATTATGAACTTATAATCTTGTAAAACATTTGCAGTGTTTTACTCTGGACTTTCTTGTATGTACGTTGCAGGTATATTTTGTTTAGGAAGAAGGAAATTGTGGTTACAACTATTCTATCATCTATCTCTACGTCCGGGCCATAATCAATTATAGTATGTCTAGAATGTTTAACATTTTCTAATAACCTCTCTATCTAACAAAATATACTGTCTGCGTACAAGTTGAGGGCAATACATTGCCAATGTTTTTTTAGTTAGTGATTTTTACACATTTGCTAGGTTTACGTATACTTTTGTGTTTTTGTTGTATTACGAATGATGATTTGTGAAGTTTTTAGCTCGCCGTACGTAGTACCGAAGGGCTTAATTATTTGTCTGCATAATATGTCCATAATATTCTTGGATTGAAAAATTTCCTTAATAAAAAGTTTGTCATTTATCGCCCTGACATCGAAAATGTAAATATTAGTGCAGTCAACCGAGCTCGAGTATTTTTAGGCTCGAGCTTAAAGCTCGAGTATGTTCGAGCTTTTCATTTTTGAAATACTAGAGCAGCTCAGGCTCGAGCCGGAGCTACTCGGCCTTGAGCTCGAGCTACTCGGGTTCGAGTTCAAGCTACTCAGGCTCGAGCTCAAGCTACTCGAGCTCGTACTAAAGCTACTTGGGTTCAACCATCTTTCTATTCTATTTCGAAAACAGCGTCCTCTTTATTGTGG